>JACEIK010001240.1:122178-136776 GCA_018107945.1 Datura stramonium
CCAAATCCTCTTTTATTTATAATTTAAGCCTACTTTGTTCCCCTTTTCTTTCCATATTTTTAAAAAATTATATTTTATGTTCTTTTTTCTTTTAAAAATTCTTAAATTTTTATTCGAATATAATTTTAATTATTTTTCTTTTTATTCATTTAGTGTTATTTTTTTCTTAATTTTCAAAATCATTTAAAATGATAATATGAAGAGACATAATATTAATCTCTAATCTGGTGTATTTTCTAGTTAGAAATTTATCCTATTATATGTTTTTAATCACTTAATTCAATAGAATTTTGTAACAACCTATCTGTCGTTACGGGGAAAGTAAGTCTAGAACATCCTATTTTTGCGTAGGTACATGGAGGAAAGTGCTAGGGAGTTGTATTTAGACTTGGGTTTGAGGAATGGAAATGGTGTAAGAAAATTCTGAGCTATTGGTTAACAGGGACCACTGCAGCGGTGGGAGTGTCGTTGCAGTGTGATCACACCCAAATGACATCTCACAATTGAAGTATAAAGCGGTCGCTGTTAAATATAGTAACCCAACTTAGGTTGGGATCGATCCCACAGGAAATAGGTAAGAAATAATGTGTTAATGATGATTAAACTAACTTGTAATCAATATTTCAGGCGGGGGTTGCGAAAATAAAAAGAAGAAAATAATGCTAACAATGATTGAGTTGTGTATCAAATTATCAAGAAAGAATTAAGTCTGTGTTCCCCATGATTTCATAACATAGTAGGCTTTTATTAGTGATCTATCCTAGTGAATTTTGTGTAAGACTGACGATTAAGTTTACCTAACGTCTCTCAAGCTACATAGATGAATTTCACTTAAATTCTCTCGAATTTTAAGTGTGTATATTTTTCCTCACCATAAGTCTTGACTTAACTATCCTTGGAGAGCTCAAGTTAATTTAGATGAGGGTTGGTAGCCTCAAATTGCCATTATTATTGTCTTTTCCTAACCTCAACCTCCTTGTTCGGCCAAGCTAAAAATACGGGCAATTAAGCATTAAGATGAAGAAAATAACAATCCACCCAATTCACCATTCAAGAATCATTATTTTATTTTGCATACTTTCATTAATCTATCATGGTTTCCACAACCCTAACTTAAGAGATTTAGCCGCTCATGTTTATGAGAAGAAAAACAAAAGATGTAGAAGAATTCATAATGAAATACTTATAATAATATAAAATTGTATAAGAAAATCTCCAAAGCTATATTGAGTTACAAGAACTTGATGAATCTCCAAAAAATAGTCAACTAAGCGATTACACAAATTCATAAAGTATGAACTGTGCAACGCTATCAATCGTACTAGAATGGTACTTGGACGCCTAAACATGTTATGAGTGTATATTTATAATAGTAGTTTAAGCCTTCGTTATTCCTGCTTGAATTAGAATTGAATTTTGCAGCTTCTGTTCCTAGTAGAACTGAGATTTGACTTCTGATCGTCTGGACAAAGCAGTGCCTCGCGCTACTCAAGGCGCCATTTCCCTTGGTGCAACAACGCCTCTCCGTGCTCCAACCTTACCTGCGCATTGCACAAGCCATAGCACAGGTGTGCTTGGGTGATGCCAACTTCTATCATACTTGTTTCATCAACACCGTTTTGCCATTCTTGCTCTTTTTAGCCACAATTAATTCCAAATTCATCACTTTAGTACCCGAAAGAATCTAATCATGTGAGCTAGCTCTTTTTAACATAAATCACATAAAACACAAGAATACACACATAATTTTTTCTCAAAATATAGCTAAGTATGGGCAAAATATGGTGAATAAATGCGTAAATACGCCCTACATCACCACCCCACACTTAAACTATTGTTTGTCCTCGAACAAGCTACTACTTCCCTTCTCCAATTTAATCACAACATTCACCCTACGAGCAGGTCTACTTACATTTAGGATCAAAACCAATCAAGCTCCAATAATTCACTCCACATGCATATAGGATCAACATTCAAATGCCAAAGTTTGACATTACTTAGCTTCTAGAACTAACTCAACAAGTGTAATACCCCAAAAGTCCCTAAGACCAGACCCGAGAGTTGAAGCAGAAAAAAGAGAAAAATCTAAACCATATCACAAAATGACTCATCAGGTGACCCGTTAAGTCACTTGACGGATCATTTAGTGACCTGTTAAGTATGCAGTATTGGAGGAAAAAGAAAAGGAGTTGTAGTGGTAATGGGTGAAGGAACGACCCGTCGTAGTACCCAACAAGTCGTTGAGTTGCTCGTTGGGTGGTGCAAAGTTGGAATAAGTAGGATTGTCAGAGGGGCTTGACTGATGGGATGACTATAATGCCCCACAAACTTAAAGACTAGACCTAAGAGTTAAAACGGAGAAAATTAAAAAATCTGCACTAGGTCACAGAACGAGTCGTTCTGTGACCCATGGGGGTGACCATAAGTCATTAAGTGACTCGTGGTGAGGACTTTGAACTTAGTAGAAAAATTTGGAGAATTGGGGTGACCACGAGTCGTGATGTCACCTGTGGTCAATAACAAATTTAAGGCCGAGAAATTTTAGGCAGTGCACCTAACGAGTGGGTCACCACAACTCGTGGTGTCCCCTGTGGAGACTAGTATTAGATATTTAGCAGNATATTTAGCAGTGTATCTCACGAGAGATGACCACGACTCGTGGTCACTGGGCACGACCCATTAGGTCCCTCGAGGGGGACTAGCAGTCAGTTTTCCTGCGATTTTTCTAAGGGTGTTTCAGTAATTTTCTAACCTCCTAGCCTCTAAACTACGTCGTTTTGAGTTATTTTAAGGGAATTTAGAGGGGCTGAATAGTTTTCTCCTCATTCCCAGTGAGATTTTTAGAGAAATTAGCGTAAGTTTCCTCTCAAAGAACTCTCAAGCAAGACTAGGGTTTCTTATCTTTTGCAGGGATTCAAGCTTTCTTCTCCAAGGAATTTGTAGCCAGGTATGTGGGAATTCAATAAGGGAATAGTTCTTCCATTGTTACCTCAAAATTCTCCCTATTTTCTTTATCAGTTCTAGCCTTGAAAATTATCGAATGTTAAGAAATTCTTAGTCAGACTTCATTTAATTCATGTGGAATATTATTTTATGATAATTACAAATATTTTCCACCAGTTTGTGACAATATTGATGCTTATCCTTGTATAGTAAATTCTAGCCCTTACTCTTGAATTTAGAACAAAAACTTGAATCTTGCAATAGTGTTTAAGTATCGAAATTTTTCTTGATTCTATCAGTGTTGGGGATTCCCATGTTGTTAGTTGTATTGAAACTCAGTCAGATTATTGTCAATTCAGTTTTAGCGAAAATGTTAGAATACTCAGTGTTAGTCAGAAATGTCAGCTGATCAGTTTGACTACAGAAATTCTCGAGGTGTTAGTAGTGCCTCCTAGTTATCAGAGTTAGACTCAGAATCAGTTTTAGTGGTTCTTTAGGCGGTCATGACACTTTCAGATAAGAAGATCTGACCAGCCTTAGGACCCCAGCTTCAGAATTTCAGTTTGTTCATTAGACGGTCACGACGCTTCCAGATAAACAGCTCTGACCTGTCTTAGAATCCAATTACAAAATCCAATCTAATAAGACTCTTAGAGTGCTTTCAGATAGGTATTCCTGACTAGTCTTGAGCCCCAGTTTCGAGCTATCAGCTTAGTAGTCAGTCTAGAAATATCCAGTGGGAGCAGGACTTAGCACCGAGCAGACCGGGGTTCCAGCGCACCCAGGTTTCCAGAACTACGTTGCCACCGTAGGTTACAGTTTTATTGGCCTCATGGACCCAGATTTGTGATTACCCACTTTATGCCTTTATACCCTAGCAAGGTATATTGGGTCCTATCGATGGGGCATATACATCGAACTCTACGTTTAGCTCACGTGGTTATATGTCAGTTATAGACTCTTCCACTAGTCAGATTAGTCAGTTCAGTTTCAGTTTGCTTAGTCAGACAGTTAGTTCAGACTTAGAAATCTTAGATTTAGGGCATGTATTGACCATCAGACAAGGTCATCTAGACCATCTCAACTTATTTCAGTATTTCAATTGTTCATTGCATGTCTTTTTAGTTTAGCATTTTTATTTCTTGCGTATGGCTTCTCTCACTTACTTAGTACATTCAAAGTACTGATGCATACCTTTTATGCTGTATCATTTTATGATACAGCTGTAGGATCTCAGTCCCAGCCTCGCTAGCCACTCACTCTCAGAAGGCTCCAGCTGCACTATTGGTGATTCGTCATCTTTCGAGGACGAAAATAATTTATTTCAGTTCTATTTTCTTCTTTATAGACTTGGAATTAACTGGGGGCTTGTCCCAGCAACTCATCAGTTGTAGTGGCTTTCAGACCCAGACTTGGATTTGTTTTCAGACTTGTAATTTTGGTAAGATGTTTTAAAATTTATGATCCGACTCTATTTTCATAAATGTTTTGTAGTTACTTTAAAGGTTCCTCTATATTTATACGTTTACTTAGAATGCAAGTGTATGATAGATCAGGGGTTGACTTGGGGTTACTTGTGACTCCAAGTATCATGTCCCATCCAGGATGTAAGCTTGGGGCATGACAACGACAAGTCATCACATCACCCCACGAGTCATGGTATGACTCTTCAAGTGTGTAGAGTTGAAGAAGAGGTCGATTTTCCAATGGTGATGACGAGTGCATGTGACAAGTTGTCGTACCACTTAACAACCTTTCGAGTCCTTCATTGGTTGGGAAGTTCAGATTGAGGGGAAAGTAGCCAGTTGCAACGAATGGAGACCACGAGCCATCAGGTTTCCTAACGACTCATTAAGTCCCTCGTTGGGACTGACAATGCCCAATATTCTGCCAAATTACTATGGGTGTTTTCATAATTTCTAAGCTTCTAACTCCCTAATGAAGTTGTTTTAAGCCCTGAAAAAAGTTTTTAAAGAGGGCTTAATCTATCTCAAGTCATTAGGCTCCTATGCATGCACAGTTTTGAGGACCCTCTTCAAGATTAAGCTAGAAATTCCTCAATTTCTTCCCCAATTCTCTTGGGCTTTCAAGAATAGTTAGAGAATCAGTATACCCAGGTATGTAGGGATATGAATGAGAGTTTTCTTTCACTCTCATGTCCAAATTTTTCTCAAGTTCATGAATTTCAAGTATATAATTTTTATAGCATTTTAACCCAATTCTATAAAATTCTCTATGATATATTTATAGGTTTAATTTCCTCAAGTTCCAAAGAATATTTTAAGTTTAATGAGTAGATTTTATGCACAATTTAATTATAAATTTATGATTTTAAGTTATTAGAAAATTTTCCCTATTATGCAAGTTTTATGAAAAGCCAAGCTTATGATTCATGATTTCAAGTATGATGAGATATCTAGCATGAGTGAATGTTTATAAATTTCTCATGTATGAATCCATGATTTTGACTTATGAAGTGTATTTCAAGTATGCGTGATTTTAAGATTTGGGCAAGCCCACACAAGTTAAGTATATTTTCATGATTTAGTCAAGGCTAATAAGATCAGCTTATCATATGTTTTGGAGTCAAGATTCCCAATGTAGATTATGATAAGTTTTGGAGTCAAGACTCCCCAAGTTCAGATTTCAGACTATGCATGTAATTATGATTTCATCTTCGTTAAAAAATGATAGGAGCACTATACATGTTTTTGGGAGTTGTGTCTAGCAACGAGTAGGCTTAGGGTTCCAAGGTTCCCTGGTCTCAGAACTATGCACCAATGTAGGTATATGTGTATGTAGGTATATATATATATATATATGTTGGGACCTTCCAAGAGAGTTTTCTCCTACACCCAAGGGGCCTCAGCTTGATATCGATATCATGGTATCGTCCTTAGCCCTGAAAAGATTTTGGACAGCTTTGCCCACTTGAGTGTGATAGTTGGGGAATCACGTAAGCTCTATCGTAATGGTGTCGGCTATGACAAGTCTCCCATTGTTCCTCATAATTTCAGTTATTCATGTTCATGACTTGTGATATTATGCTTACAACAGATTTGACCCAATGATTAGTTTATGAGCTTTTACTTACGATTTCAGATATGAAAAATCATATGATTTCTATTTCTAAATCTTGGGTCACTATGTTCAGTTATGATAATCAGCTTATGACTATGAATGTCTTAGATTCAGCTCTCAGCATTCAGTCCTTACTCTCATGATCTAATGATTAATATTTATATACATGATTTCAATTAACATTTACTCAGCATGTTTTACTTACCCTACATACTCATTATATTTAAAGTACTAACCCCATATTCTATGCTATATTATTTCATGATATAGGTTCAGGTGATTCAGTTCAGTCTCGTCGATAACTCGCTCTCCCTATCAGCTCAGTTCATCCCTGCCTTGGGTGAGTCCTCATTGTTCGAGGACGTCTATCATTTCATTTTGTGTTGTCATTTTGTTTCAGACTTGGGGATAGTTGGGGGCTTGTCCCAGCATCTCATCAGTTAGTAGAGGCTTTTTAGACATTGATTAGTATATTCAGCTTGAGACTTAGTATTGTGATGTTATCGCTCGATATACATTATGTTATTTAGACTTTCGGTTATTCATGTTTAAGTTATCAGTTTCCACTTTAATATATGCTCTTTATTTGCTATGTTCATTCCATGGGTCGATTGGAGCCATTCGTAGTTCTAGATCCCGTGTCTCGGTACGGGGTCCCATCTCGAATCGTGAATACAAGATATATTTGGAACAACATGAATCATATGCAATTTAGCAATCAATATATACCAAAATCTTATCATTATGTGCCCCTCACCATTTTGGAGAGATGTCCTTTCACACACAAGATATATAACAATATGAATTTGGGCATAGATAAATAATTTCCACTCACTCTCTCAAAGAACTCAATATGCACGCAAAAGACGACCCATAAGCTTGCCCTTAGTGTAAATACTCCACTAATATAGAACATTGAATCTAATATTAATTAGGATTTAACATGGTTGTAATGTAGGCTAAGAGACGGGTAGAAACTATTTGGCCAAGACAGTGACTAATTTCCCTAAGTACTTTAATACATCACAACACTTTTTATTTTTAGCACATTCTTCACTCTCCTATTTTCTCCTTATACCTTCTTTTATTTTTAAATTTTTTTCAACTTGGGTGACTAGTAGGGAATTTTTCACTATTAAGCTCATTCGCAATTTTTTTCTCTTTTCATGATTCATTTTTTTTGTTTCAAACATAAAAGCTTTTTCTTCTTTTTCTTTCCCCATTAATATCGCCTTCCTTGTTTAGAAATTTTTCACCCTTTGCTTTTCTTTTAAATTCCACAGTTTTAGCGTTTTCCCCTCTCTTCTCCACTTATGCTCCTTTCATGTAAAATTTATCAATTAAAGTGCTCTAGGAGTCATTTGGATCAAATAAAAGTTAATAGAATAAAAAGAAATTAAGCTTGTAATATAGTTATCAAAAGAATAGACTAAAGCTCAAAATGACTAACTAGGATAATTACAATCAAGGTAGATAAAAATCGAAATATAAATAAGCTACCAAAAAAATGCCTATAACACTTCCTATATTCAATATTTCATTTTGCACATACACTGTGCAAGTTCTAGACATCAAATTTCAAGCATGGAGTATACTACAATTCCTCAAACACATATATCCATATTGCATGCATAACATAGTTAAGCCCCCTTTTTCAAGCATAGGAGTCAAGTTTCAAAAGACTAAGTTTTTCTACCTTTTTATACATTGTTGAGTGAATTCCACAAAGTCTCAATGATTCCTAAGTGAAGCACCTATCATTCGTAAGGTTCAAATTCCTGTTCTCCTAATGACTAATTTTTCCTTAAGACGGTCATCATCCATCCATCATCGAAAAAAGATATGACTCTATGAGCAAAAAAAATCTAGACTCTCTAATCAGTTTTAAGGGATTATCCACCAAAAAGTACTGAAAATAAAAATTGGAGGAATTCAAATAAAAATAAAACATCAACCAAAATAAAAAAATTACAAGTTAATAGAATAACTCATGAATCACAAAAAAAACACTAGGCCCACCATGTACAAAGTTAGCAATGAAAGCATGCATGGTATGAAATTTACTTCTCCTATCCCACACTTAATAGGTAGAATTATCCCCAGTGCTAAAATCGTAAAGCATAAGTAAAAGAGTGAAAGAAATCCCTAGGCCTCTAGTCCTCATTATCTGTTGGGGCAAGAACAACTTCCCCCATCTTAGAATCCTCCTCCTTATCATCAGACTCTAAGTCAGAATCGACTCTAACCTGCTCCTTGTCTGTGGCATCATCATCATCTAGAGGCTCCTCACATCCAGTCCCAACTTTGCTGAGAGCCTTCGAATGCTCACTCAAGAGGTAGTCCAAGTTGAGCTGCTGTAGCTGCTCCTCTATCACTCCATTCATTCTCACTTGCAACATTTGCATGTCGTATAAGTGACTCAACATACTATCAATTTGTGCATGGAGCTCACTGATGGATAGTACTGGACAATGTATTCCCTCAGTATCCTTAGCTTTTGTCACATCAATCTCTTTCGGGTCATACCTTGGTCTACAATCCACTACCTCCTCCTCAATTTGATGCCCTCTCAGAAATAGGGTCAATAGACTCCCAAAATTGAATCTTTGCCCCTTTTCACCCATGCCCTCCTTAACACATCCTTAATTATTGCACCAATATTAACTGACATCCTAGTCATCAAATCATATACAATACATACTCTCTTCCTTGTAACATGAGTCACGTGCTTTTCGGGCACCAAACAAGAACAAATAATTTTCAACCAAATCCTAGCTTCTCTACTCATATGGGCATAAGAGAATGATATATGATACCCGTACTATTGGTGATGGGCCCATCGTGCAATCGAATTTGGGCTACTGAGAGTGTGTCGAATTTCTCTATAGGGAGGTATCAAAATCAGATTTTTAAAGAGTTGTAGGTCAATACTAGGTGAACCAAGTAGTTTATTTAAAACAGGGGGCGGAAAATTGACAATTTTCCCTCTGAATTTTACTTGGTTTGACCTTTCATTCGGATCCCAATTTGCTAGAAATTCCCTTACCATATTTAAATTATATTCATTCGGATTATTAAACACAAAGCCAAGACCAATAGTATGCAATTGGTCTATAATGTGAGAAAATTCGAATGCAAAGCTTTCTCTATCAATAAATAATTCATGTGAATATTTTGATTTTTTGTGTTCCTTAAATCATTTCTTACCTTCTTGCTCCGTCACCCAATGAAGCCCAAAATGCCTCAATAGTTGTTGTGGCAAGCTTATCCTCATTTTGTTCTTCATTAGCTCTCGTTGACCTTTTGAAACCATGGCTTGAAGAAGCCATTCCCTTTTCCTTGCTAACTTTTGGTGTCATTGATGGTGAAATTTCAAGAAAAATAGTGTCTTTTATAATTTGGGTGAAAACATTTAGAGGAGATTGTGATAAAAATGAAAGTTTTGGAGAAAATATATGGGAGAATAGGGGTGTGCAGCGCGCTTGATGTAAAGAATGGAAGAACAAAAATTAGGTTTTGTTCTTTTAAAACATCCCATGGGTCGGGTTTGACCCACTGACCCACGCATTTTTCTTCCTAGGCAAGGCCTGCATGTCACGACGCTCTGTGGGTTGGCAGGGCCAGCGCGTCATGTTAGACTGTGTGCTGCCAAGGCCTGTGTGTCATGTTGGCCTATGCGCTGGCATGGCTGAATTGATTGCACCCCATTTTAAACGTTCAGGCTTGAAAATTATGGTTTATGAGTTATGACTTAACTCCTGCACACTTGAACAAATACATCAACTCTATAAAATCAGAAATCAAATTATGTTGGGTTGCCTCCCAAGCAGCGCTTGATTTAATGTTGTGGCATGATACAAGTTTCTTGATTACTCAGACTTCATCAAGATACTTATTGGGCTCATAGTCACATGCAATGAACCTCATTCCGAGGGTTGGGGATGATATCACTGGGCAAAGTTCCCTCATTCCAAGTCTTGGTTAGAACCTTGGATGTTAGCCTAGAAATCCCCTTGATTGTTTACAAAATTTACTTCCTCTTCCACTTTAGGATAGTGATCCTCATACCTGGGTCCCTTTTATTGCGCATTCACCGCATGAACCCCCTATGTATTCAGTGTGGTGAGGTACTTGGTGATTAATTCCAACTGGATCTTGAGATGGGACATGTCTTGGTCTCGTTCTTCTTCCTTTTTTCGCTGCTCTGTTGTCATCCCTCTTGAGTAGTTTACTACAGCGACCTCAGATTCTCTGGTGTGCTATGCCCTATTAGTCTTAGTTATTTTATCAGTATTTCACTGGCTTCTGCAAAAATGTGGGCCATCATGGACCCCTCAGCTATCCCATCTGCCACAGCTATGTTTGAGACACTTAGCGACCTATAGAATACCTCCAAAAGGACCTCCTCAGGAAGTTTGTGATTAGGGAACTGCTTTAATTTCTTCTTGAACCTTGACCATGCCTCATGTATAGCTTCCTCATATAATTGTCTTAAGTTGTTTATTTCATCCCTCAATTGAATCATCCGTAAAGATGGGAAGAATCTCTCCAAGAAAGTTGCAGTCAGCTCTGCGCAAGTAGTGATAGACTCATCTAGAAGCTCGTTCAGCCACAAAGTAGCTTCCCCCTCTAGTGAGAATGGAAATAATCAGATTCTAATAGCCTCTTGCGAAACTTTGGGCAGTTTGTAGGCATTGAAGATATCGGTGAAATTTATCAGATGCTAGTTTGGATCTTCGTCGGACAACCATTGAACAACTCCTTCATGTTCAACAACTACATCATAGTACTGGTCAAATCGAATTTAACATTCGCTGGTAGTGGGGATGGAATAATAGCTCCCGTGTATTCAACTTCCTCTTGCTTAAACTCCCCCTCTAAGAGCATATTACGCGCAACATTACGTCCATAATGATGAGGGGGGTTTTGTCGGTTCCTCTTTTCCAAGGCGGTAACAAAATTCGTAGCCTCAGCTCTCTTAGCTGCTTCAGCTAGCCAAGCTTCCTCTGCTAGGCACTCAACTTTGGCTCTTTGCGCCTCAATAATCTCCTTTAGTGGGAGATTAATATGTCCCACAGGGTTCTCCATGCTAACCTGCTACAAAACAAAAAAACAAAAATGTAAATCACTGTACAAAGATTAAAAGCCAAGCTTAGACACCAATTAACTATTTCAACACCGTATTCCCTGGCAATGGCGCCTAAATTTGATCACACCCAAATTATATCTCACTATTGAAGTATAAAGTGGTCGCTGCCATATAGTAACCTAACTTAGGTTGGGGTCGATCCCACAGGGAATAAGGAAGAAATAATGTGTTAATGATGATTAAACTAACTTGTAATCAATATTTTGGATGGGGGGTTGCAAAAATAAAAAGAACAAAATAATTCTAATAATGATTGAGTTGTGTATTAACTTATCAAGACAAAACTAGGATTTTGTTCACCATAATTTCATAACTTAGTAGGCTTTTATTAGCGATCTATCCTGGTGAATTTTGCGTAACACTGACGATTAAGTTCACCTAGCATCTTTCTGCCTACATAGATGAATTTTACTTAAATCCTCTCAAAATTTAAGTGTGTATATTTTCCCCTCGCCATAAGTCTTGACTTAACTATCCTTGGTTAGAGCTCAAGTTAATTTAGATGAGGGTTGGTAGCCTCAAATAGCCATTATTATTCTCTTTTCCTAACTTTAACCTCCTTGGTCGGGCAAGCTGAAGATACGAGTAATTAAGCATTAAGATGAAGACAATAACAATCCACCCAATTCACCATTCAGGAATCACTATTTTATTTTGCCTACTTTTGTTAATCCATCACGGTTCTCACAACCCTAACTTAAAAGAATTAGCCGCCTATGTTTATGAGACGAAAAACAAAAGATATAGAAGAATTCATAATGAAATACTTATGATAATATAAAATCATTTAATAAAATCTCCAAAGCTATATTGATTTACAAGAACTTTATGAATCTCCAACAAATATTCAACTAACCGATTACATATATTCGTAAAGTATGAATTATACAATGCTATTAATTATACTAGAATGTCACTTGGACGCCTAAAATATATTATGAGAGGGTGTTTATAATAGCATATTAAACCTTCGTTGTTCCTTCTTGGATTAGAATTGGGTTTTACAGCTTTTGTTCCTAGTAGAATTGGGTTGACTTCTAGTTGTCTGAACAAGGCAGTGCCTTGCGCTTCTCAAGGCGCCACTGCCTTTGGCTCACCACGCCTCTTCGTGCTCCAACCTTGCCTGCACGTCGCACAGGCCTTAGCACAGGTGTGCCTACGAGATGCCAACTTATATAATACTCATTTTATTAACCCCATTTTGTCATTCTTGCTTTTTTAGCCACAATTAAGCCCAAATTCATCACTTTAATACCTGAAAGTATCTAATCATGTGCGTTAGCTACTTTTTTTACATAAATCACAAGAAAACACACACAACTTGTTCTCAAAATATAGCTAAGTATGGTAAAAATATGATTAATAAATGCGTAAATAGGCCGTACATCATAACAAGACCGTCATGACGGTCAGAGGTCTGCCATAATTGAAAAGAATGACTAGCCATTGGGTCCACCGCGATGGGATCCTGGACGCCATAGTAGGTCTGCTGTAGAGAAAATACGACCATTGCAGCAGATGACGGGAGGCAGTGCAACGATTTAAATTAGAATTTTAGGGTTTTCACCCATAACTCTAACACAACTTTTGAGAAAGGTGAGGACGATTTTCCAGATGTTGAAGCAATTGTTCATCTCGAGGTAAGAATCTTAACTACTTTTTTTCCCCTTTCAATTCTCTAATACCTTAAAATCAAAAGGTGATTTTAAATGGTGTTCTTTGAGATAGAAACCCTAGGTTAGGTAAACCAGGGGGATTGGAAGGAGAAAGGTCGGATGTTGATTCCTAGGACTAAAAGTGGGTAACTAACACTTTCTAGGAGGGATGTGACTATAGAATGGTAGCTCACCATAGTTTGAGATCGAGAATTGGATAAAGTTGAGTCTTTTTGCAGTAGAACTGATTAGAAAGGGTTTTTAGAGTAAAAAGTTCCAAAAATTAATTGTAATAACCTATGTGGGGATGAAACGGGATAAACTAACCCTTGGAATGTCAAATTTGACTATGATATCGGGTAGAATTGAAATTCTAGGCCCGAATAAAGTGTTAGATGATTGAATGTGATTTACTTTACTTGTATTAGATTTTGAACGTTCAGAGGTTTTATGAAAAGGCAAAGCTCCTACAGAGTAGCTGAATTCTCTCTTTCGGCAATCGAGATAGGTTATGATTTTATAAGGAGTTAGACTTTATATAA
Organism: Datura stramonium; assembly: GCA_018107945.1. NCBI lineage: Eukaryota > Viridiplantae > Streptophyta > Magnoliopsida > Solanales > Solanaceae > Datura > Datura stramonium. The sequence continues at coordinate 135,549 of JACEIK010001240.1, forward strand.
TAATGTGCATATGTGAGGAGTGTCAACATGCTTAGTTGGTCTTCGGACACTAATTGTTGTTAGTATTATGATGTATTAATTATGTTTGTGAAGTGAACTTGAGATGATGGTTGCTAATAATATGGTGGTGAAATTTGGGCTCATTGAGATGTTATATGTGTTCTTTTAAATTGCCATGTAAGTGGTTATTAATAAATATAACCAAGTTGATGAGGGTAACATGATTCCTCCAAAAGGTCATATAAATTGACCAAGTGATAACATACCGAATATAAGAATGAAAGTGGATAACATGCTTTATCTTGCGATGAGTGGCTCATGCCTGAGGGGAGCATCCGGACAAGCGGATATAATTCACTAGCTCATGTCCAAGGGAAGAATCCGGATGACCAGATGAGTGGGAACGGGTACCACCTGGTATAATGTATGAATTTATAGAGTGCCCTGCAGGTCATGACTGGAAGGAAAGAAATAAGAACCTCTGACATATGTGTATAATGATATTTCATGTGAGTGTATAGGGTGATGTGACGAAGGCGTGTTCCCGGCGTATCACCGATAGTATGATAACTGATGAAGAGCTAAAGAATGTGGCGTAGTTTGATCTATGAGAATCGTATTAATGAAGATGTTTGAATATGTAGTTGCTTGTAATTAAATGATGATATATTGGTCATAACCTGTTTCATATTTATTAAGATTAGTTGTTAAATGTGATAAGTTGATGAATTGATTGTTGAGGATTCATGGGTATATTCAACGTGATAAGTTGATGAATAGATTGTTGAGTTTCTGTCGTGTATAAACCTGTTCAAAGTTGATGAACCGATTGTGAGAATTACTAAGTAAGGAATCTGAGGTTAATAGCATGGTCGAGTTACTACATATGCAGTACTGTCGCAGCGAGACCTAATCCAATGAGCAGGCCGGTTTTCAACCTTACTTTGAATGATTCTAGAAATAAGGTTATATGATGATTATCTGTTCGAGTGAATGTATGTTGCTGTTTCACATGTATATCCATTATTATCTAAGGTCGGTCGATGATGTCTATCAATACATTGTGTCATACTGATACTACTCCTTCACTTCTTTTCTGAGTGTAGAATGTGATCCAGAAAATTCCTCACGACCTCATTTGTAAAGTAGCGGTGAGATACCCTAGAGTGAGTTGATTTCTGTCATGCTGTTGTAATTAGGGGTGGGCGTTCGGGCCATCGGATTGGAT
>JACEIK010001240.1:160442-229024 GCA_018107945.1 Datura stramonium
CTAGCCAGGCACCAGATGTGCTTAGGCTCACCAGTTAGCAGTCCAGGTCCTACTAGGGCACCAGGTGCCAGTCATACCCCCTAAGGCGGGGCGTGACAATAAGATTACATCATAGTGTCCCTTGTCCGAAAAGAGTATATTGAGTATGACTAATGCTAGGAGCGTCATAGAGACTCCCCTATTCTTTTGTTCATGGTATGAGTGGGATTCTGATGTCTTGCTGTCATGCCAAGGACTTAAAGGCTTGTGGTTAGCTGTTAGGCCTAACTTGGTAGGATTGGACAACATAGGGCGTAACCGGGTGATATAACCTTTAGTTTGACACCTTATTGACAGTAAAGCTCGCCAGAGGCTGTTTATGCACCTTGACGCCTCCAGGGCTAAAATCTTGATAGGGGGATTGTATCTTCGAGTTGATGGCACCAGGGTTGCCTAATGAACTGAGAGAAAACTTTCCATATGATCGGCTACTGTCAACGACCGTTAGCTCCAGCCGACTTACTGCTTGACGTATAGGTCGCTCCGGAAACCATCCCAGTCTGATAGACTAGTTGATACCCTAAGGTGGGAACCTTACTAGTAGTTGGGCATGGGGCCAATGCCCCAGGATACTTTTATAGATGCCCAGGTACATGTTTTCGTGAAGGACTAGGTCCATACATACCTGCCTATGAGGCTATGAACTGCCAAGAGGAGCCACCCGGAATTTGGACAGATCAAGTTAGTGTCTAAGGGACTAGAATCTTAGTATCATAGCATTACCGTAAGGCTAAAAATTATGGCATGTTGCCTGTGGAAAGTTAGGGCTGACTGCTTAGGAATGTATCCTATTGGTAGCAGCCCTGTAGTTGTCCCAAACAAAGGGATCATATAGACAGTCGCCTACGACCTTGTTGTTCACTTATGAACTATCATTGTCCTAGTATGCCCTTTAGAGTACTACTCAGGCCACTCTGGACCTCACTCTATTATGCCTAGGCTGCTCTGAGTTTGCAAACATTCCCAGGACCCCCCGGTCAAGTATAGGCACCTGGGGTATGCCTGTTGGCAACTATATAGACTGTTTCAGGGGAGAATAGTGGTTGTGTTAGGCCTAAGGGGCTAGATATGCCTTTTTTAAGGGCTAGATTGAGACTAAATGGTAGTACTTCCGTCGGGATTGACCCTACATAGTATAGCCTTCCGTTGACCAACTTTAGGATTGCTAACTGTGTCGTCGCCTATGGGGCTATAGATTGCTCAGAGAAGCTATGTGATGTCGCTCAGAGGAGCTATGTGATGTCGGAAAGGACTATATTTAGGCCTATAGGGCCATATTTACGTCCATCCACATATGGACCACTTCTTATATCGTACTGGTATTACTAACCCTCCATCGAGCCTTGTGTGCCTAGGGTGCAATTAAAGGAGCCCAGCGAGCTCAGAACAGTTACAGGAGCCCAGTGGGATCAATTACAGATCTAGAAACTAGGTAGGTTGGCTATAGTTATCTGTAGAATCATAATGACCTTGTTAGGGGTATATAGATTGAATTGTATTTTCCAGGGCTTATGGGGGCCCCGAAAAGTTATTTCTGTATTGCTTGACCTTCTAGGCTTATGGGGGCCAGGTTAGGTTCTTGTTTGTATACTTTCTTGTTAGATATAGCTTATGAATGAATAGCCATACAGCTTCAGCTCTTATTTGTGTAGTGGTTTACTAGATGCAGGTTATGGATAATAAAGCTTACAAGTTAACATCTTCTCCTTGTTGCTGATTACTTTCAGTCCTTTATCAGCTTCTATTCATCTTTTATTACTGCCTTACATATTCGGTATATATTGTAATGAAGCCCATGCGTGGGGTGCTACATACTTGCCTGTAGGTCCAGACAGACAGGTTTCGGGATCTCCTAGTAGCTATTCAGAGTCAGCAGATTGGTTAGCTCCTTTTATTTGGAGTTGCCATATTATATAGGTTTGCCTGTCCTTTGTTACATAAATTTTGGGTAGGCCGGGGCCCTATCCCGAGCAATATTTTCCCTCTTAGAGGCTTGAACACTACAATCTTTAGTTAGTTAGTTATTGTTGGCTGTGTGGGGCCTATGTATGTTATATTTTACGTGTTGACCATGTGGGGCCTAGTATAACTTTTAGGCAGCAGCCTTGTCGGCTATAGTATGAATATGACTGCCTGCTTTCCTTCAGTTATGACTAGACAACATGGTGGTCTTTTCGGTCCACATGGAATCCCTTTATTGTTGTGTTTGTTGGGTTAGCTGTTTTCCTTTACAGGTTTCTATGTGGACTTGTCGGTCCGAGGCTGTGTTTATAGCCGAGATATAGCAGTTTGTTCTCTTTATTTTAAATTGCTGGCAGGCATCAGAGATGCATATGCCCAGCCAGGTCAACCCAGGTCCTAGTGTGGCATCAGGTGCCTGTCATGCCTCCCAAGGTGGGGCATGATAGAAATAGCCAAAACCCATGTTCATCATCCTAATTAGTAGTTGATAGCTAGAAATAGCTTAGCTATCAACCTAAACTCTATTAGGCTAATTGAATTGTGTCTTGAGGTTCGAAAGGACTCGAGAAAAAGGCATCTATGAGGTTGAAAAACATAGGATGCCATCTTTCCCAAAGTTATTTACACATATTCACATTGATTTGATGAGCTATCATATCCTTATTTGATTAGCACCGTATCTAACCGCACCTCTAGTTTTCTCTCATTGTTGTCTATCAATTTTGATTATTTTGCTATTTTGGCAAGTTGGTTTGAAATCCACAATATTGTTAACTCTATTTTTTCCCCAAAAATTTCTTGTTCTATTTTCCTTCATTGGTGCAAATTAATTCAAATTTCCTAAAACAACTCTTGCACACATTATTCACTAGTATCTATGGGATTCGATTCTGACATCCATCGGGAGTATTTGTTTTGATACAATGATCACTTACACTTTTTCTAAACAAGGAGTGTATTTGAGCATTATCAATTATGGCTTCTCGAGAGTTGGTGGGTGCTGCGGGATGCCTTTGCTTTCCCCTTTCCTTTTGTGGAAGAGGAGGTTGGAGCCTTGCTCTTGCTTGGGTTCTTGGATGAAGTCATATTTCTGCAAAAGTAATGTTAGTGCCATACATAATGTTTCTTTTTGTATTTTTCTAATGATTAAATAAACAAGCAACAACTACTCTAAAGATGAGATGAGAAACAAGAGGAGGGAACATCACGAAAAAGTTGGTAGCACTGGCAAAACTTCAGCGAGCCACAGGAAGTGATCACGCAGACTGCTGATGAACCACCGACGCTTGGCAGAACACAAGTACATTGAACTTTCCACCGCTGACTCATCGATAAGCCGTCGATTGTGATCCGAAAAATGCCGATGCAATACGAAGTCAAGGCAGTGTCCTAAAGCCAATTTTGCCCGAATCGGCGTTTCATCGACATTTCATTGGACCTGACCGATCCCCATTGTCTCACAATGCACACCAACATCTAACTCTCAAAAACACTTACTCACACCATATATAAGCATTGGCTTCACAAGAAAAAAGAAAAAAGAATGACTATTTTCCCTTAAGAATGGCATCACCCGATCTATCATCGGGCAAATCGGGTCATTTGTATCCCTTGGGGTTACTTAGACTTTACCCCAAACTTAGCTATTAAACACAGCATGATAATCTCCAACTACACCATAGCAATAATCTCCCCCACACCCATTTAAGCATTAGACTCCCAGCCCCTTAATTTCACATTATATCAATCAACAACATTCATCATTTGTACCCACAATAATGGAAATTTGGGGAAATGGGTAGTGCAAAGAAGGGATATACATGCTAACATCAAAGTTTATATGCAAGAAGAACTAGAAATTGTAACGATACTAGAGTTTAGAAGAACTTTACCAAAACACAAGACTGAGAGTAGATGAGAAATGTGGAAGCTTTCACTTGCTCAACAATGGTGGAAAGTTCGAATTGCTAGAAGAGAGTAGTGAGAATGAGGTAGAGGAAATGGGTTGTAGGGGTTCTTATAGGTGAAGGGAGAGAAATGAGATTCGTTGAGGGGAAGGTGGGGATTTAATGGTGATTTACTTGGAAGGGAGTGGGAAAATAGAGTGTTGGAATATGTAAAGGTGAGTGGGAAGGTGGAGTGTTGGAAGATGGAGAGGTTTATGGGGAAAGTGTTAAAAAGGTGGGTAAAAGGGGATTATGGGAGAATTATCCACTTAGGGCGGTTTAAAAGCAATCTGAGTTAGGTTGGTCAAGATTTTAAAGCACATAGCTGTATCAGCACTTCACCGACGGTTGCCGATGAGAAGCGGCGGTTCGCTGCCTTAACACCACTGACCTGAATTGGTGCCCAGTTCTCAGCTTAGTATCCGACGATTGCGGGGCAGTTCGCGAATTCGACTCTGTGTTCCACTATGGACAGCCATTTGTTCCCCGTTTCTCAAGTATTTTGACCTGAGCCGGTTGTCACATGGCGGTTCGCGGACTGGTTGCGGCGTTTCTCAAGTGGCTCACTTTGGCCTTTTTGTTCCCAAGTTTTTGCCTCTCTTACTCAAGGCATCGACGGTTCGTGCATCAAGACTGGCGGTTCGCCGGTCTAGCATGGTGCTTGCCCTGTTTTTGTGCTTCTCCTTCCTGTCTCATATCTACTTAGTCCTACAAAATAGAAACAACAATGACATTAAAACACTCCAAAGAAAATACTTGGGTCGCCTCCCTAGGAGTGCCTTTAGTTAACATCGTGGCACGACATATCCCTTATTCAGATTTCATTTTCCATAGGATTGTCCTCTGACTCATCCCCTTCTAAATCAACTCCTCCATTTTCCCGGTTGCTATCCACGAGTCGCCGGTTGCAGTTGTTCATCAAACCAGTGGGTGCCTACAATTGACGGGCGTTTCACCGATGTCCTCCGATGGAGTGCCGGTTTTCACCTGAATCTCATCCTTTTTACTTAATTTCATGCTCCTCTTCAAATCAGATACCTGCGCATCCAAAGGCAAAAAGGTCATAAAATCCAACTAAAAGACTTGAAAACTAAGCTAAAGTTCATGATTAAGAGCCTAATGAGTTGGTAAATTACCAACTCATCAAGGGCCCTAGTAGAGGTCGTAACCTAGCTACCAGTTTAGAAGCTCCACCAGAATGCTCAACTCAGTAGGGTGCGTCCACTAGTGCAGGTGGTGGTCAGCGTCAGAATAGATTTTATGCCTTGTCATCTCGTTAGGAGTAGGAGGTCTCTCTAGATATGGTCACTGGTATGTTACAAGTATTTCATCTTGATGTATATGCATTGTTAGATTCAGGGGCATACTTATATTTTGTGACTCCTTATGTTTCTATTAGTTTTGGAGTCAGTCCCAAGACCCTATTAGAACCCTTCTCAGTCTCTACTCCAGTCGGTGACTCATTTATAGCTCGATGTTTATACAAGAATTGCCCTTTCACAGTCCTTTAGAAAGTCACCTCAGCTGATCTAGTAAAGTTAGACATGATCAATTTTGATGTTATTTTTGGTATGGATTGGTTGCATGCATGTTATGCCTTAGTAAATTGTAGAACCCGTATAGTAGAGTTTCGATTTTCGAGTGAGCAAATTTTAGAATGGAAAGGTAGTTCGGTTGTGACTAGGTCACTTTATATCCTATATTAAGGCTAGGAAGATGATTTCTAAAGGCTGTGTGTACCATCTAGTTTGGGTTAAGGATGTGATATCTGAGACCTCGACTCCTCAGTTAGTTTCTATTGTGTATGAGAATCCGGAGGTGTTTCCCGATAATCTACCAAGAGTCCCTCCCGAGCGGGAGATTGACTTTGGTATCGACCTTCTCCCTAATATGTAGCCTATATCAATTCCTCCTTATAGAATGGATCCATCCGAGCTAAAGGAGTTGAAAGAACAGTTGAAAGATCTCCTAGATAAGGGTTTCATCAAACCCAGCAAATCACCACGGGGTGCACCAGTTCTCTTTGTTCGGAAGAAGTATGGTTCCCTTAGAATGTGCATTGATTACCGGCAGTTGAACAAGGTCACAATCAAGAATAAGGATCCCCTCCCCAGGATTGATGACTTATTTGACCAACTTTAGGGTGCTAAGTGCTTCTCAAAGATAGACTTCAGGTTTGGTTATCACCAACTCTGAGTTAGGGAGAGTGACATTCCGAAGACAGCTTTCAAGAGTCGGTATGGTCACTATGAGTTTGTAGTTATGTATTTTAGACTAACGAATGCTCCTACAGCTTTTATGGGTCTAATGAACAGGGTGTTCAAGCCGTATTTGGATATGTTCGTAATTGTCTTCGTAGACAATATTCTCATATACTCATGGAGCGAGGAGGAACATGTTACTCATTTGAGGATTATGCTACAGAATCTCAAGGATCGTTAGCTATTTGCTAAATTAAACAAGTGTGAGTTTTGATTGGACGCAGTAGCATTTTTGGGTCATGGGGTTTCTAGTGAGGATGTATAGGTGGACTATCAAAAGATAGAGGCGGTGAAGAATTGGCCTAGACCAGTTAGTCTTCCGAATATTAGGAGTTTCTATTAGCTGGCTACTACAGGAGGTTTGTCTAAAGATTTTCGTCCATTGCAGCGTAGTTGACTAAGTTGACTAAGTTGACTCAGAAGAAAGTAAAATTTCAGTGGTCGGATGTCTGTGAGAAGAGTTTTTAGGAGTTAAAGACTCGACTCACTTCAGTCCCAGTATTAACTATACCAGAGGGCACAGATGGATTCGTTGTGTATTATGATGCCTCTATGGTTGGTATTGGTTGTGTGTTGATGCAGCATGATAAGGTCATTGCATATGCCTCTAGACATCTTAAAACTCATGAGAAGAATTACCCGACGCATGACCTAGAGTTGGCAGCAGTAGTGTTTGCATTGAAGATTTGGAGGCACTACTTGTATGAGGTGCAAGTGGATGTGCTCACAGATCATAAGAGCCTTCAGTATGTTTTCACTAAGAACGACCTAAATTTGCAACAAAGGAGGTGGTTAGAGCTTCTGTTATACCCCGGAACCCTAAGATCAAATCCGTGAGTTGAAATAGAGAAAATAGGATTTTTTTCACCAGGTCACAAAACGAGTCGTCTTGTGACCCATCAGGTTGACCACGAGTCGTTAAGTGACTCGTGGTGAGGAGTGTTGACTTGCTTGGAAATTTCAAATTGGGGTGACCACAGGTGTGACCACGAGTTGTGGTCAGCCCCACGAGCTGTTAAGTCACCCGTGGTCAAGGGAAGTTGAAGGATGAAGGATGAACTGACAGTGTACCCCACGAATGGACACCGCGAGTCTTGCTTAGATGCCATGATTTGTCAGGTGAGTCGTGGTTAGCAGCTGATTAGAGACTTGAGGTTTTGGGCAGTGGAGGTAACGGTAAGTGACCACGAGTCGTGGTCACCACTGACCAGTCGTTAGGTCCCTCATGGGGACCCTTTGAGGAATATTGGTAGTGTACTTAATGACAGGAGATAACGACTTGTGCCTAGTGGAAATGACTCATCCAGTCCCTCGTTGGGACTGGCAGTCAGTTTTTCTCTACGAATTTAGTAAGGGCTTTTCCGTAATTTCTATGATCCTAAGGCCTAAACTACGTCGTTTTAAGCTATGAATAATGTATTTTAAGAGGGGTAAGTTCATTCTAAGCTATTCCTATTCATGCATGCAAACTTAGAGAGCTAGAGAGGTGATCAAGCTTAATTCCTTCCAAATTTCTTCTCAATTCTTCCATAGGCAATCAGAGAAGTTGTAGGATCATATTCTCTCAGGTATGTAAGGTTATGAATGGGTGAATTTGTTCACACCCATGTCCAATCCCTCTCTAATTTATGAAAATCTGTATGTTGATCCTATGGGGTTTCAAACCAATGCATGAATTTCCTAAGTTTCTACCATGGGTATGATCTAATCATGTTTCTATTATTGAATTATGATTTATGGACAAGTTTTACATTGTTTTCAATTATAATCATGTTTTCAAGCTTTATAAATAATAATTCCCATCCATGAGAAGTTCATGAAAGTTGAGATTTATGATGTATGTTCAAGTATGATGAGATATTTATGATGAAAAGCATGTTTTCAAGTTACCCATGTCTATGATCATGTTTTCAAGTGAATTAAGTATTTTCAAGCATGTTTAAAATATTGGAAAGCCCTTATGTTCAAGTATGATTTATGATTTCACGATTAATCTTACCACATGTTTTGGAGTCAAGACTCCCAATTATGTTCTTCTTGTGGTATGGTTTGAGCCAAGGCTCATATGTATGACTTTAGATTTTATATGTACTTAATTATTCAGCTTCGTCAATAGATGATGGTGACTTCATTGAAAAATGATGGAGAGAATATGCATGCTTATGGGAGTAGTGTGCTTACCGAGTAGGCTAAGGGTTGAAAGTCAACCTATGCCTGAACTTCACGACGCCAATGTAGGTATGATCGAGATTATTTGGGATCTCCCCTTTTGAGATTTCCCCACCTTTCGAGGCCTTCGGCTTGATATCGATATCATGAGTGGCGTCTTTAGCCTCTCTCTCTCTCTCTCTTTATATATATATATATATATATATATATATATATATATATATATATATATATGTTCTAAAGCAGGTTGAACCAATGTTCAATTTACTTATGATTATCGGATTTCGGCTTTGGGTCATTTGATACGGTTATGATGTTCAGTTATGCTTTGATTATGGTTTTAGAAAATAGCATGCAAAAGCCCTTCTCTCGAGATTCTTATCTTGGTTATGTTTTATATATGCATGTTTTAATGATTTTACTTACTTAAGTGGTTTAATTACCTTGCATACTAGGTACAATTTCAACGTCTTGATCGCATACTCTATGATCATTATCTTCTTATGATACGGGCTCAGATCTTCGAACTCGGCCCGTCACTAACCGGTTTCACCAGGTTAGCATCCGGCCTCAATGGTGTGTCCTCATCTCCGAACCATTCTGATAACAGTTATCTTTGTATTTTTAGTTTTGATTTGTCAGGTTATTTGGGGATGTTGTCCATCAACCAATCCCAGATATGTTAGCGGCTTTGGTGTACATAGTAATCGGGTTGTCATGTATTATGTGGTCCCGGTCATGATGTTATGTTATGCTTAGATTTTTGATTTTTTCATTATGTTAAGTCTTCCGCTTTACTGATTGAGTTAGATGTATGTTCATGCCATGGGTGACTTGGAGGCTCTAGGGCTCCTTATCTGCGTGTCACGATCCAAGCCTATATTGGTCATTACATACTTGGTGTCAAAGCCATAGGTTTGAAGTGTCCTAGGGTGTATGAAGGCGGCGTTGAGTAGAGTTTTCATGGATGTAGACGCGCCAAACTTATAACGAAGAGGCTATGAGATGTTCGGAAATGTTCCTTCACTTCCATGATCTATGTAGTGCGGTGAAATCTCTCTCTATCCTTCTAGCTAGTTCTATTTGCAATAGCAGAATCATGTCTCCACAGCAGAGTTAATGATAGAAGAAATGGGAATGGAAATGGCCACGAGGATGGCAATGAAGGCAGGATGGCGATGAAGGCGGGCACCAGCAAGCCTGACCCGCGAGAACCATGCACGGGCAGGTTGCCGACGTAGAATTCGGGGTAGCCATTTAGATGGTAGTACGGGTCTTGACCACCGGGTCAACCGACGACGGTAGCACATGTCCCGCGAACGGGAATGCGGCGGCATCTCGAGTGAGAGATTTTCTAAGGATGAACCCACTAGAGTTTCTTGGGTCAAAGGTGGTAGGATCCACATGAGTTTATTGGCGGATTCTAAAGATCACCGAGGTCATGGGGTTGGTTGGAGAGGAGTGTCGGTGGCCTCATATCGGTTGAAGAAATTCGCACACATTTGGTTTAAGCAGTGGTAGGATAGTAGAAGACAATCGGAGCAGGCCCTATCGGTTAGGATGAGTTTCATGTTGCTTTCCTAGATTGGTTATTCCCTCGCGAGATGAGGGAGCTAGAGCGGATGAGTTTGTGAATCTAAAATAAGGAAAGATGACGATTAGTAGGAATATGCCCTAGAATTCACTTGTACGTCCAAGTACGCCCCCGAGTTAGTGGTTGATCATAGGGCTTGAGTTGGTAGTTTTTTCATGGGATGGTGGACTACCTAGATAAAGATTGCGGTACCGCCATGCTCCATCAAGACATGGATTTTCCTCGGATAGTCTTCTTTTACCAGCCAGATAGGTAGCGCATCTAAGGAGAAAGCCAAGAGGGCCGGGACATACGGCTATAGGTTGTCTCGGCGCGAGACCGGGGCAGGCACTAATAGCGGTCACGAGAGAGATCTTCGGCCCGGTATCTTGATGATGAGTGTGCCATACAAACCTAGGCATGACCAAGAGGAAGAGCATCGGGATCTAGGGGTCATGAAGCGAGGCCCACAATTCAAGTATCCCATTTTGCGAAAGATGTGGTCGGAGGCACACGGAGTGAGTGTTTGGCGGTACAAGTTCTTGCTTCGGGTGCGGGAAGCCGGACATATACTACGAGATTGCCCTTGTGATTAGAAAAGGCCATGATAGAGAGCGAGGCCCGGCTTCCGATTCCAACGGCTCTACCCCACGCCTAGCCCACTTGGGGGCATCTACTAGCACGATGGCGGTTTGCGCCAAAATGGGTCTATGCCCAAGCATCACGCCGGGGGCTTGGGGAGGTCTCCAGGATGTAATTCTTGGTCTATTATGGGTTTTCACCTTGATGTATATGCTTTGTTAGATCCGGGGCTACCTTGTCACCATTATGACACCTTATGTGGCTAGTAGTTTTGGAGTCAATCTCGAGATCTTGTTAGAACCCTTCTAGGTCTCTACTCTAGAAAGTCACCTTATGTGGCTAGATGGGTGTACTTTAGAAGTTGCCCGATCATAATCCTTGAAATCACCTTAGAAGATTTAGTAGAGTTATCCATGATCGATTTGATGTTATCCTTGGCATGTATTGGCTATTTGCGTATGCCTCGGTTAATTGTGAGCCAGCCCGGTAGAGTTCAGATTTCGGGTGAGCCGGTCCTAGAATAGAAGGGTAGTTCGGTTGTGCCTATAGGTCATTTCGTTTCCTACCTTAAGGCCGAGAAAGATGATCTCCAAGGGTTGCGTGTGCCATTTAGTTAGGGTTAAGGATATTAAGTACAAGTTTCCGACTATCCCATCCATTCAATAGTATGTGAGTATCCATAGGTCTTCCTAGATGATTTACGAGAATCCTCGAGTGGGAGATTGATTTTAGTATTGAACTTCTTGCCAATCTGCTGACCTATATCTATTCCTCTTATAGAATGGCTCAGTCGAGTTAAAGAAGTTGAAGGAAGCGGTTAAGAAAGACCTTTTAGATAAGGAGTTCATCGAGACCGAGAAAATCCCCATAGGGTGCACCAATTCTCTTTGTCCAAAAGAAGGATGGTTTCTTTGAATGTGTATTGATTACTGACAATTGAAAAAGGTCACCATCAAAACGGTATCCCTCTTCCCGGGATTGATGATTTGTTTGACCGGCTTCGAGTGCTAAGTGCTTTTCAAGGATAGATCACCGGATCCGAATACCATCGGCTACGGGGTTTGTTAGAAGTGACATCCTAAAACTGACCTTCGGGACTCGGTATGGTCATTATGAGTTCTTAGTTATGTCTTTTGGACTAACGAATGCTCCTTGCGGATTTTATGGATTTGATGAACGGGGGTTTTCAAGCCATACTTGGATTTGTTCGTGATCATGTTTATTGATGACATCCTGATATACTCTCGGAGCGAGGAGGAGCATGTTGCTCATTTGAGGGTGGTACTATAGACTCTCCAGGACGCCAATTATATGCGGGGTCGGCAAGTGCGAGTTTTGGTTGAACTCGGTGGCATTTTGGGCTATGTGGTATCAAGTGAGGGCATAAAGGTGGACTCTCAAAAAATAGAAGTGGTGAAGAATTGGCCTAGGCCGGTTAATACTTCGGATATCGGGAGATTCTTGGGATTATTAGGTTATTATCGGAGATTTGTTGAGGATTTTCATCTGTGCGGTGGCATTGAGAAAAAATTGACCCAAAAAGAAAATGAAATTACAATAGTCGGATGCTTGTGAGAGGAGCTTTCGAGTTTGAAGGCTCGACTCACCTCGGTGCCGGTGTTAACCCAACCGGAGAGTGCAGATGGGTTTTTGTGTATTGCGATGCTTCCGGGATTGGTCTTGGTTGTGTATTGATACGGCATGGAAAGGTTATAACATACGCTTCCAAGGGCGTGAAGGTGCACAAAGAATTATTCGACCTATGATCTTGAATTGGCGGCGATGGTATTTGCATTGAAGATTTGGAGATACTATTTTTATGTGGTCCATGTACATGTGTTTTCGGACCACAGAGCCTACAATATGTATTTGAAGGAAGGACCTAAATGCGGCAAGGAAAGTGGTTGGAGTTACTCAAATATTATGATATGAGTGTCCTATTACCATTCGGGTAAGGCTAATGTAGTAGCGAGACGCACTTAGTAGACTCTCCATGGAGAGTGTGTCCCATGTAGATGAGGGGAGGAAGGAGTTGGTGAAGGATGTGCATCGACTTGCAAGGTTGGGAGTTTGTTTGGTTGACTCGACCAATAGCGGTGTTATTGTTTAGAACGGATCAAAATCGTTCGTGATGAATGATGTGAAAGTGAGACAAGACGAGGACCCTATTTTGGTAAATTTTAAGAATCCGTTCAAAATCGGAAGGTAGAGGTCTTCTCTAAAGGGAGATGGTATGCTTCGATATCAAGGTCCTTGTGTGTCTCGGACATTGATGATTTGAGAAGTCGGATGTATGAGGCTCACGGTTCTAGATATTCAATACATCCAGGTTCCACCAAGATGTACCGCAACCTACGAGGAATTCTAGTGGAATGGCATGAAGAGGGACATCGAAGAATTTGTAGCTACGTGACCAAATTGTCGGCCAAGTGATGGTTGAGCACTAGAGACAAGGAGGTGTGCTTGATGCCTTCGGTATCCCTACTTGGAAGGGGGAGGGGATCAATATGGACTTCATCACGGGTTTCTCGCACTCATCGACAATATTACTCCATTTGGATAGTCGTGGACCAGTTGACCAAAGCCGCTCATTTCTATTGGTCAAAACCACCTAATTAGCGGAAAGATTATGCCAAACTATACATCCGAGCTAGTCGGTTGCATGGAGTGCCCTTGTCCATCATCATACCATATAGAGGTACTCAATTTACCTCTCGGTTTTGGAGATCATTTCTAAAGGACTTGGTACTGTTCCGGCTGATCTAGCGTTTCACCCCGCAAAGCAGGATGAGTCGGCGGAGGGGAAAATTCGAGACTCTCGGGACATGTTGAGGCATATGTAATTGACTTCAAGGGTAGTTGGGATGACCATTTGCCTCTTATTGAGTTTGCATACAATACAACTATCATTCCGACATTCGGATGGATTTGTTTGAGGCTCTCTATAGGTAGAGATATAGATAGCCTATTGGTTGGTTTGAAGTTGGTGAAGCTACGATGATGGGCAGTTCGGTCCATGAGGCCATGGAGAAAGTTCGGCTCATATGGGACGAATTGAAACGGCTCAAAGTCGCCAAAATCCTATGTGAATGTGAGAAGGAGAGAACTTGAATTTGAAATCGATGATTGAGTGTTTCTAAAGGTGTCTCCCACGAAGTGAAGTGATGAGGTTTGGAAAGAAGGAAAATCTCAGCCCTCGTTATGTTGGCCCCCTACCGGAATTGTGAAATAGGTTCACAAGGTGGCATATGAAGTGGAGTTTCCCTCAAAATTAGCTTCCATTATCCTTGTTTTCGTGTATTGCTCTTAAAGAAGTGTTTGGGATCCAGCCTAGTTGTACGGTGGAGAGTCTAGGTGTGAAGGACAACCTTAGTTATGAGAGGTTCCAGTGGAAATGCTAGATCGGGTTCTCAAGCTAAGGAACAAGAGTAGCAGGTTAAAAATTTTATGGAGGAATCATCATGCGAAGGGAGCTACATAAGAAAGCAAAGCGAATATGATGGCTAGATACCCACATTTATTCCTACGACCTCATTCTAGCTTGCGGTATCAGTTTCTTCCTAAAACTCTATTTTAGTTTCATGTTCGTACATGTTCTTAGTTTCTTTCATGTAAATGGATGTTGTATGATTCGAGTCGGTTAAGTCATGTACTTTGCTTGAAGTTAGTTATTTCGTCGGTTTGGGCTTATATGATCGTATTTGAGTCGTGGTGCATTTCTCTATTTTTCGGTATGATTCTCAACATTCAAGGATGAATGTCCCAAGGGAGATATTGATATACCAGAAAGTTCTATGATCGAGCGGAGTTGAAACGAAAAATAGGATTTTTTCTATACCGAGTCATAGAGCGGTTGTCCTGTGACCCGTTAGGTTGACCACACGAGTCATTAAGTGACTTGTGGTGAGGAATGTTGACTTGTTCCTGAAAATTTCAAGAATTGGGGGTGACCCACGGTCGTGGTCGGCCCTATAAACCGTTAGGTCACCCCGTGAGGTCAAGAGGCAGTTGAAGGATGAAGCATGAGCGGTAGTCTACCCACAAATGGACACCCGACTTGTAGTCATATGCCATGATTTGTCAGGTGGTCGCGATCCAACGGTGATTAGAGACTTGAGGTTTTAGGCGTAGAGGTAAAGGAAGGTGACCACGATTAGAAGGAGTCACCGTGTGGCAGATTAGGTCCCTCGTAGAAGACCCTTTGAGGAATATTGGCAGTGCACACGACGAAAGGAGACAATGACTCGTGCCCATTGGTAATAACTCGTCTAGTCCCTCATTGGAACTTGCAATCGATTTTTATGCGCGAATTTAGTAAGGGATTTTAGTAATTCCTATGATCCTAAAAGGATAAACTACGTCATTTTAAGCTACGAATAGCGAGTTTTAAGAGGGTAAGTTCATCCTAAGCTATTCCTATTCGCTGTATGCAAACTTGAGCTAGAGAGGTGATCAAGCTTAATTCCTTCCAAATTCTTCTCAATTCTTCCTTGGGCAATTAGAGAAGTTGTGGGATCGAGATTCTCTCGGGTATATGTAAGATTATGATTGTTCACACTCATGCCCAATCTCTCTCTAATTCATGAAAATCTATATGTTGATCCTATGGGATTTCAACCTAATGCATGAATTTCCTAAATTTGTACCATGGATATGATCTAATCATGTTTCTATTATTGAATTATGATTTATGGATAATTTTTACATTGTTTTCAATTATAATCAAGTTTTCAAGCTTTATAAATGATAATGCCCATCATGAGAAGTTCACTTGAAAGTTGAGATTAATGATGTATGTTAAAGTATGATGAGATATTTATGATAAAAAGAATGTTTTCAAGTTACCCATGTCTATGATCATGTTTTCAAGTGAATTAAGTATTTTTAAGCATGAGAAAGTATTGGGCAAAGCCCTTATGTTCAAGTATGATTTATGATTTCACGGAATTAGCTTACCATGGTTTTGGAGTCAGACTCCCAGTATGTTGAAGCTTGTGGTAAGGTTTGAGCCAAGGCTCCTTATGTATGACTTCAGATTTTATATGTACATAATTATTCGGCTTACGTCAATAGACGATGGTTGCTTCGTTGAAATATGATGAAGAGCATATGCATGTTTTGGCGGTAGTGTCTAGCGCAGGTAGGCTAAGGGATTGATCCGGCTACATACCTCGAACTACGCACCAACGTAGGTATGATGTCAGTTATTTTAGGATCTCCTTTTTGAGCTTTCCCCTACCCCAAAGGCCTTTATCTTGATATCGATATCATGGGAGCGTCTTTAGCTACGGAAAGTCTTTAAACAGCTCTGTTCACTAAGTATGATAGTGGGACCGCGTAAGCTCTATCATGGTAAAGTAGGTTCTGACTAGTCTCCCATTGTTCCTCATGATTTGATTATGCATGTTTCTCCTTTGATATATATATATATATGTTCTACGGGAGTTGGCCCAATGTTGGTTTTATGACTATCGATTTGAAACCGGGTTATTCGTTTTCAGTTATGATATTCGATTATGTTGAATCCTTGATTTGAGAGAAATAACATGCAAGCCCTCCTCTCGAGATTCTTATCTTGGTTAAGTTTTATATTATGCATGTTTTAATGATTTTACTTAGATGTTTTACTTACCTTACAAACTCGGTACATTCCATGTGCGGTAGCATACTTTATTTTGTATTGTCTTATGATACGAGCTCAGATCTTGAGACTCGGCCCGTCACTAGCCGGTTTAGGTTAGCATCCGGTAGTGGTGAGTCCTCATATCCCCAGTTATTTGACAACAATTATCTTTGTATTTTTAATTTTGAGACTTGTCGGGTTAGTTGGGGATGTTGTCCCATCAACCCATCATATATGTTAAGACTTTCGGGCTTGTATACATTAATCAACATCATGTATTTTGTGAATTAGTTTCCGATGTTATGTTATTCTTAGATTTTTGTTTTGATTTAGTTATTTAAGTCTTCGCTTTTACTTGTGGAGTTAGATATGTTTCATTCCATGGTCTACTTGGAGTCTCTCGGGGCTCCTTGTCCCATGTGCGATACGCGGGCCTATGTTAGGGTAAATGACCTTCTCAAGGACTATGACATGAGTGTCCTATATCATCGGGTAGAACCAATATAGTGATTATGCTCTTAGTGGGCTGTTCATGGAGATGTTCTCACATTGAGGAGGGAAGTAAATAGTTGGTGAAGGATGTTCACAAGCTTGCTCGTTTAGGGGTTGGCCTTGTTGACTCGATAGATAGTGAATTGTCATTGTTCTAAATGGAGTGAAGTCTTCGTGATGACTAATGTGTTGTGGGTTTACGGTACTTTCGACACTTAAAAATGAGGAAATAAGCATAAACATAGGTATGTTTATATGAATATGATGCATTTTTACTTTGTTTTAGGGAAGTGGGTGTTGAAATTGAAATATGCAAAAGCAGTGAAAAATGCGAGGAAAAAGGCTAAGTAGGGACTCGGTCTGAGTCGTACCATCCTAAGTACGAGCCGTACTAAGAATGTCGAAAAGTCTAGAAAGATGTGCTAAATCAAAGAGCAAAGTACGACTCTTGGTACAAGCGTACAAAGGCGATCGTGATAAAGTTTAGAGGAAAATGCCTTGTCTGATCTCTGGTATAGGTAGCAACCACGGATGATGTTATCTACCTACGATCCATACCAATAAACCATGGTAAACTTTAGAAGAATTGAAGAATGGCGAGATCTGGAAGGTATGACAAGAAGTCCGCACGGGAGTCAGTAGAGTGAAGTGCGAGCCATACCAAGTCACTAGTGAAAGATTTAGAGGATACCGAAACTCTCGAGGTCAAGGAAACCGACAAGATATTATGATTCATAGGTTTGTAAGTGCGAGTCATACAGGTTTTCAACACTTGGTCAAAATTAGAAGAGCCGGCCAATGTGAGTGAAGGTCACGACCCGTCTGATCATGGTACGGTCGTAAGTGAGAGTGGAGGTGTGGCGGTTTAGCGGTTTCCTATTAATTTAGAAAAAGTTTCTAATTATTTGTATAAATACTTTTCTAGGTTATTTTTATAGGGAAGACATAATACAATTCTTGAGAATGTTTTGACTTTTGGGATTATTGAGAGCAACTTTTGGAAGATTTCTTGCTTTGATTCTTCCATTTTTCTTGAATTATTCTTCATTAATTCTTGAAATAACCAAGTGGGTTTTCTTCCAATCATCTTTGTAAGTTCTAAATTATGTGTTTGTCTATGGATGCATATAATTCTCTTACAATCATGAAATAAAACCTCAACTAGGGTTATGAGAACCTTAGTAAAAATTAACAAGCTAGTGTTTGCACAAAGTGATTCTACACTAATGCTAATGCTTGTATTAATTATTCTCATCATCTTTAATGTTTCTTAATGGAGCACAACATTGGGACTTTTGAGAATTCTTTACTTTGAATGTAGAAGTAGGAAATTAGGAAAGAGAATAACAACAAAACCTTAATCTTTATGGGTCATTGTATAACTTGAGCTACGGTCACGGGGTAGTTAATTTGGAATAAATTGATAATGGATTTGAAGTGAAAACACTTATGAGACCTAATTGTTGATTGAGTATAGTTATCCAATTGGGAACCAGACATTCGTTTGGATAAGCCCTAGTTATCGAGTTCTACAAGTAAGCATTCGAGAAGATCACGAGTGTAAAACTTGAAGTAATTATGAATCCATGGGGACACTTCCCTAGTTATTTATATTAACTTGATAAACAATACTTAGTGGGGTTCTTTATTAACAACATCAACGTTATACTTTTACAAGGGGTGTGATTTAAGCGTTATCGGTGACCGAGGTCAGGGCCGGGCAAGATGAGGATCCTATCTTTGTAAAGCTAAAAGAAGTTGTGAAATCAAAATTCGAGTCTTCTCCCAAGGGATATATAGTGTACTTCGTTATCGGTCATTTATGTGTTTGGTGTTGATGACTTGAGAGAAGCGAGATGTTGGCGGATCATGGATCTCGGTATCTATCCACACAGGTGCCACCAAGATATGCGTGACCTACGGGAATTATATTGGTAATGGCATGAAGAAGAACATAGTGGAGTTTGTGGCTAAATTAATACGAATTGTCGGCAAGTGAAAATGGAGCATCGGAGACACGGAGGTATGCTTCAATACTTTAGTATCCCTACTTGGAAGTGGGAATAGTTCAATATGGACTTCATTACAGAGTTGCCTCGTACACCGACAATATAACTCTATATGGGTGGTTATGGATAGATTGACTAAGGCGGCATATTTCCTACCGTCAAAACTCTTGTGTCAACAAGGACTATGCTAGATTATACATTCACGAGTTGGTTCGATTGCACGGGATTTCCTTTTCCATCTTCTCGAACGAGCCTTTGAGTTTATGTTGCGGTTTGGAATCGTTTGAAGGGACTTGGTACTCGGGTGAAGCTTAGCACCTTTTCACACGTTTTGAACAAAATAAAAATATCTTCATTTTGAAATTCCATTGGACTCTCTTGGAGTAATGTATTATAGGAATCATCCTCTTTCAATCAAAGAGTTATTTCAACGATTCCCGTGTTTGTAGTTCGAAAGAGAGGATCAGGAAATTTATTCAAACCTAATTCGGATAGCTCTTTGTTTGGTATTTACGGGTGGAGATGAATCACCTATTAGATAGTTTGATATAGGTGAGACTACATTATTAAGTGCATCTGACTCATGAGGCCATGGAGAAAGTTTCCGATTAGGGAAAATTTAGAAAATAGCTGAGTCGTCGAAATCTTATGCGGATGTTAGGCTGAGGGAAGAGCTTAAGTTTGGAAGTGGATGATTGGGTATTTTTGAAGGTGTCTCCCATGAAGGTGATGAGTTGAAAAAGCAAATCTTAGTCCCCAATATGTAGGTCCTTATAGGATCTTGAGGTGCTTTGGCAAAGTGTGGCCTACAAGTTGGAGCTACCAATGGAGTTAGCTTTGGTACATTTGGTGTTTCATGTATCTCTATGAAAAAGTGATTGGTGACCCCGACTTTGGATTTGTTACGAGGTGGAGAATATAGAGATGAAAGATAGCCTTAGCTATGAGGTTTTGGTTGGATCCTTGATCGTTAGGTTGAAGTTTAGAAACAAGAAGTAGCTTCGGTAAAGGTTCTATGGAGATATCAAATTGTTGAGGGAGCTACATTAGGAGGCAAAGCAAATATGATGGATAAATACCGCATCTATTCCCTTCGGATCGGTTTCAGCTTGAGGTCTAGTTTCCTCCTTAGTACTCAATGGGTTTCATGTCAAGTTGATGTCTCTCAGTTCCTTTCAAGTTTTAGCATATGCATTATGATTCATGAATTTAGTTGAGCCATGGCTGATCCAGTGAGTCACTCTTGTTAGTTTTAGACCGGATAATCAATTTGGATTCGTTCTTTCCCCGGCCTTTCAATGTATGTTTAACCCATTTGAGGACGAATTTTCCCATGAAGGAGATATTGTAATATTCCAAAGTTCCTGAGACTAAATACAGGATTTGAAGTATCTATTCCTTGAAAGATGCACGAGGTTTCTCATAGTGACTCCACCTACGGGTTGTCGGATGGTGAGGTACGGGTCATGGGAAGACCCGTGGTTCGGCTCGAGCTTCTTTTTCTAACCACGAGTACGAATTGGTGGTATGACTCATAGTCATGGATTCATAATATGCTATGGGGTTAGCAGGATATTTGGTCCTACAAGCGGTTGTATAACTTATGGTGAGGAGTTACGGGTCGTGATAGGTGATTGTGGAAATCTTCACTTAGAGTTGAGGAGGAAATTTAAGAAATGGATTTTATGGGAGCTAACCACGAGAGTTGTAGGAGGATTGTACGACTCATGGTACGGGTGGTAACAGCGTCGTCTGGGTTTTCTTGCGAAAGATTCATTGGGTATTTTCTTATTTCTAAGCTCCTAACTTCCTAATGATGTTGTTTTAAGCTCACGAAGGAGGGATTTAAAGGGGTTTAACTTATCCTAATGCCTTAGACTTCCATGCATTCAATTTTAGAATTTCCCCTTTGAAGATCAAGCTAGAAATTCCTCCAAGTTCTTCCCCAAATCTCTTAGGCTTTTAAAAGTCAAATTGAGATTCGGTTTACTCGAGTATGTAGGGATATAAATGAGAGTTTTCTTTCCTCCTCATGCCCAAATTACTCCTCAAGTTCATGAATTCAAGTTTATGATCTTATGGAAGTCAATTTTATGAAATTCTCTATGATTTATTTATGAGTCAAATCTCTTCGATGTTTCAAAAGTATATTTTGATTCATGAAATGATTTTATCCTGTTTTGATTATAAATTCATGATTTCAAGTTTTAGAAAATTATGCCCTATTATGCAAGTTTTATGAAAAGTCAAGTATATGATTCATGATTTCAAGTTTAATGATTTATCTAGAATGAATGAGTGTTTACAAATTACCCATGTATAAATCCATGATTTTGCTTATGAAGTCTATTTCAAGTATGTATGATTTTAAGGTTTAGGAGAAAGTCCACACATGTTAAGTACGTTTTCATGATTTAGCCAAGGCTAATAATATCAACTTATCATATGTTTTGGAGTCAAGACTCCCACTATAGCTTATGATATATTTTGGAGTCAAGACTCTCCCGATATTCGAATTGAGTTATGTTTGAGAATATAATTATATATGTTTTGGGAGTAGTGTCTGTACTTAGGGTAGGCTGAGAATTTCAAGGCTCCTGGTCTCATAAACTACACACTTGCAATTTAGGGATATGAGTATTTCCCCGCCCTAGGAGCACCTGATGATATCACACCTTATTATCCTTAGTCATGGCGAAGCAGGACCAGGTCTCCTCCATGTGGGCAAGACATTGGATCATCATGCGCTCATACATGGTGATTATTGATTATAGTGAGTCTCCCATTGTTCCTCATGATTTCAGTTATTTATGTTATGACTTATGATATTATGTTTCTGACGGAGTTGACCCTGTGATCGGTTACGAGTTATTACTTATGACAGTTTCAATTATGGAAAGCCATATGATTTTTTATCTTGATTTAGGTCATTCTATACAGATATAATATTCATCTTATGATTATACATGTATTCCAGCATATGCGTCCGTACTCTTGTGATCTTATGATTTATATTTATATGCATGATTTTGAATTATAGTTACTCGCCATGTTTTACTTACCTTGCATACTCGGTATTCAATTACCATACTCTAAGTTGTATTATTTCATGATACAAGTCGAGCAATCAGACTCGGTTCCACCGTGAAGCTCAACTTCCCTTCGAGTCCGGCTTAGTTCCTAGTTGTGGTGAGTCTACGTCTTGGGGACCTTGAGCTTAGTACTTGGTTATGTTATTTCAATTTTTTAGAATTTAGCAGTAGTTGGGGGTGTTGTCCCCTTGACTCACGAGATGGTTAGAGGCTTATTAGACATTATATAGATCCTCGACGTATAGAGAGTATCGACCATTTATGATTATTATGTTATTGGACTTTCACTTATTCATGTTTAGTTATCGGTTTCCATGATGTATGCTCTTTTAGCAGCTATGTTTATATCATGGATGGTTTAAACCATTCTTGGTTCTAGATACCGTGTCTCGGTTCGGGCCTATTTTCGGGTCGTATTCTTGCATACAACGATCTATTTGTAGTGGTACCATACCCTTGTATGGCAGTACTATTTGGAAATGTTGCGTTGGTTTTATTCCTAGTTCTCCCACGATTGTTCTTCTCCACCTAGTATCTCATTACCATGCCCACCACAATGGAGCGGCATCGTATCAAATTTCACCTAACAAATCCACATAATGTCTCACTAGCCAATCAACATATCATCATTGCACAAATATACATGTCGTTATATAATGTCTAACACCTCCAATTACGAGTTTAACTCATATTACATATAATCATAGTCTATTAACCATTTAATTACTATATCCTATAAACATGATCTGAGGAATATCATTGTCGAAGTTACCATTCGAGAAGAATGACTTCAATAATTCTTTATATATGGAACTATATTCAACAACAATGCACCGAAGATCATTCTACACACCACCGATTCGATTCTGCATACACCCTTACGCATAGACTAATTATTATTGTGACTCAGCTAGAATTTTCACATTCTTGGGATATTACCATCCCTTCCCTAATTCGTTCACCTGCTAAATCTCACCAATTTCAATAGTCAATAACGATTTGTCTAGGTTTGGTCCTACCCATCAAAAGTACATCAAATACCATATACGTAATTGTTTAACTAATCAAAGTCTAACCACCAGTGAGTAAACCATAGCTACCTAGAGCGCTTGAAGCTATCGTCAAGACATTCCCAATTGCATGCTTGCACCAGATTCCTAAGTTTTTCAGCAAAGCCCTAGCTATGGAGGATGAATCTTCACCTCTTAGCTCCTCTTCTTTTTCCAAAAAATTATTTTCTTATTTTGGACATTTTTATTAAGCCCCTTTTTATAAAATAGGTTTTCAAAATCCTAAGAGAAGCGAGGATTGGAAAATTCGCATCCTGTCTGGCGGTTCCATTGTGAAGGGTAACCCAGCATGGCCAGGACACACCTAGGCCCACCTATTGTGACGCGTCCATAGACATTCGCTCATCTATTCTTTTTTCAGGACTTCATTCCAAATTTTAGAAATTTAAATTCGCAGCTCCTAGGTGGTTTTGTGTGTATAACGGTGGATGGATCACATTAGATACCAATTAAATATCCCATTCATCCACACAGACAAGCTGTACGATATAAGGTGGGGTTTGGTCCCCCATGTTGATCACTGTCACTCACGAGTTTCCCCCACTTCTAGTAGACCACGAGGCTTTATCGACTTCTATGTCTTGGTCCCGAATGTCGTTGCGGACCCCTTTATTGCTATCTTGTACTTACATATTTTGAACACAAGCACAAGAAAATCTTTCATGTGAGAACTATAGCTCTATTTAGGGTTGACCAAACTTGAGCGTTAAATAACGCATTTACCTCTCCTTTGGGTTTCACGGTTACTTATTCCTGGCTCAGGTGACTAGGCATTCCCGATTTGTTGGAATTATGGAGAGGGTATTTTTGAAATGGTAAGTGCCCTGTGGTGGAATTGAACAAATCATTGTTTTGAGTCATTGCCGGTGAGTATATTTTCGCTACAACAATTTGTGACTGACATAAGAATGGTTTTCCTTTGCATTGAACCTTGAAGTCGATAAAAAGGAAAATGTATGGTTTGGACTACCATTCTCAATGTAACTTCACTTTTGTGCAAATCCTCTCGGTTTCCTCGACGATTTCTCTCGATTTCTCGGGTAATCCTCATCGCATGGCTTCCTTACTTCCTTTGCTAGTGAATACTTGTGGTATATTGCCTATTTGCTTCATTTTTGGGTAGTAATAGGGCAATATGAGTAGGTTCCTTTTTCAAATTCATGGCTGGATTGTCGCAGCATGCGCACATTTACGTTCTCAAGTGATCTCTACTATTCTGCATGTTTTCACAATTGAGTTTCATAGGGTTTGGAGTCGAAAATGAGGGTCGGGTAGAGTGGTGGTTTAACTTCATTGGAGCTTTTGGGCTTGAATTCGTGCCTATTGGGATGGGTAATGGTTATTAGGGCTTGGGCAAGTTATCCTTGCCCGATCATAGTTTAATTGAAGGGATTTGGAGGTTGAAATTTCCAACCTCCTTGAAGCTGACAGAACTATGATTCTTGTAGTAATTGTCATTATAAGCGGACCTACCTCACCTTTGCTCAAACTGTTGCCGCGGACACGTGATCTTTATAGCGGTCCACCTAGTGACTCTATTTTAAATCCTATTTTCCTCTGTCTTTCTTTTTCCTTAGTCCTTCCATTCATTCTCTAGTGCTCATTATTAATGCAGTTTGTTACAATGGCTTCCTCTGGCAACAACATTCACTCTGAAGACTACATTCGTTTCATGAGCGTCCGAGTGTCAATTGACACAATGAGTAGGATGCGAAGGATCTACTTCACGAGAGGATTCATCAAGTAGCTAGTGGAGGAGAAAGTGCTGAGTTTTATGCCCTTCTCTAGGAGATCGAGTGGGGGTCCCATTAGTGGAGGACTCGGGTAAGGTCAACGATTCTTGGGTTAGGAAGTTCTATAACAACCTCCCAATTATGGTATGGAGCCGATGGCCTATGTTGAGCAGTTCTTCCTCCTGTTGCTATTAACGAGGCACTAGGTACGCCCAGCCTCGGAGGAGGGCTAAAAGCCGAGATGTGGATGGAAACGGGCGGTGTTTGAGTGGATACCTTGGTGGTGGAGGGAGCATGAGGCCTCAACAAATTAGGGTATTACTAGGACCGGGCATCAGGCACTCATTTCTGTGGAGGCCGGGAGGTGGCTAAATTTTGTGTCTTAAGGATCAAATCCATCTTCAATATTACGGACATGACCTATCCCCATGCTTTGGTGGTGGCATGTGTATTGAGTGGGGTGAGGGTGAATGTGGAAGCTCGGATTCCGGAGGAGTGGAGGTACTTCTCAGTCAAGCCCATCACCGGCCTACCGTTTCCTTCTCCTATTGCAGTCCTACTGAATGGGCTGGGAGTGCCAGAGTCAGGGGGACCTCATCACCCGGCTTATGATAGGCCTTTTGACCCTACGATGATGAAGGGAGCTCTAAGGGAGAGGTAGGAAGAAGAGGAAGTCTACCATAGTGAAGGTGACAATGGGACGGCACTTCCCGAGGCCCGCGGGATTGTTCAGCGAATAGAGGCTGAGGTAGCCGCCATGTAAGAGCTATTGGGAGGGTTTCCCAAACCTCCTTACCCTATGAGCCCTCTAGTGCAGCAACTTCTACCAATCCGGGAAATGCGGGCGATTCTTGCTCTAGCGGACCCATGTTAAGCTCAGGAAGGACTTGGAGAAAAAGGAGGAGCGGCATTCTCGGGACAAACTGCTTGTCATGTGGAAGGGGATCAGAATATCCTAAAGACACATTGCTCCTAGTCTAGGACACCCCAGGTGACGAGCGGGACAGCCCAGAGATCTCCTTCCTCGGCGAGTTTGAGGAGGAGCCGGACTAGGGCAAAAGCATCGCAGCCCGAGACCTCCATCTAGATGGTGTTCTTCTCGCTCCTTAACTCTTTTGCTTTATTACTATTTTGGGTAGCCTAGTTTGGGGCTTGTAAGAAAATACTACTTCCTTCCTTGTTTTTTCTTGTGTGAATGTTGATACAGTTTCTGAATGTTTGTTTGGCGAGTCATCGACATTGGTAGGTGTTTTGGCCCTCTTATGATATTGTAGTAGTTTCCCTATATTCGCCTTGCTTGCTAGTTTTCAATATGTACATATATGTTGTTGTTATTTAAATATGAGGGAGTTTAGTTCTAGAACTGGCATTACGCCTCCACCGTATCCATCGGCGGTTACTTTCTGCTATAGTGGGGAAATCATCTCTATAGCGAGTTCGCTCTGCTTGAGAAATACACTTTTCCTTATTGAGCTCGCTAAGCCAAATATAGGTAAGGGGTTCTCATTCCCCTAAGTCACACATGTCAACACTGTCCACCGGTTATCTCGTATCCTCAATACATGCAAAATCGGATACCACATAAGCTGTTGAGATACCAATTGGAATCTTTTAGATACCCAGTGGAATATTCAGGCACCAATTGGACTCAACCCGGGCGGTGACATATTAGGGCGACATGATGTGAAAGAAATAAAGCAAAAACTTCTAAATGTCTCATAGCTTCTCGAAGATTAGATGTGAGCGTCTGCACCAATCCTGAGTCTACTCATTTCTCTTGTACTTGTGAATAGATAGCCTAGATGTCATACGATACTAACTTGTCATGACCCCCAAATAAGCGAGTGAGGTGCGGGCTTACCATCGACTCTACTCGATAGGAGGGAGCCCTTATGGAACCTATAGCATCAATTACCCAAAATGTCCCATTTATTTACACTAACCAATAATAATTCAAAATAATCATGCAAGCTTCCCAACAATCATGACTCTCCCAATATCTAGCCTGAAACCAGGATACAAGATCTTTGATTAAATACATGACAAGATAAAATGACACGACTTCATCTAAGAAGAAGAACACGGAAGCGTGCGATACTCCAAGCCAATCTAGAAACTTCAAACCTACCCGGCTTAACCCAAAAGGTGTATCAAGGTAGTATCGAATTATACTTCACGTATCGGTAGGTATCATCGGCGACTAAGGTTAGTTAACATAATATCATAATAATCAATACCACAATCAATGTTACTAAAAATTCAATAATTCTTCTACTTATGCAACAACTCGCTAAATTTAATAACTATATTACCGTCTCTTCGGACTCGCCAGCGGTTCATGCATCTATTCTACAATCCTAATCATTAATCAATCCCTTAAATCTGCCTCTCTCTATTCCCACTACAGCAAACCAGGCCGCTCTGAGAGGCGATGTGTCCGTTGCAGCTATTCCAATAGTGAATAACCAATAATCCACGATCCATTTGTTCTATTCCATTGTATAGTTTTATAGCATATCTACCTATTTTACCATTATCTGTGATCGACTAACTCATCCAATACCGTTTATTAACCTACTCAATTACTTACATAATTTTCGGACAGCACCAAATCTAGTACATTAATTAAATAAGTCTCTTTCATTGTCTCACGGTAATTCGCTCCCTTTTTGTTAAACCCATCATACTACCTTCCATACTTACAAAACCAATAAAAAAATATTCAATCGCAAATACGGTGTTACACCCCATAATTTTCTATCATTTTAGTTGATGCTTGCGTATGTATGTTGAGAGTTTTTTGGAGTCGACGCATGCTAGAAAGGGCACAGGAGATGAGTATACAAACACGGCATAGAGCGAGCGGAAGGCCGAGAGGCTGGAGGCCGGGCGCGCGGGTGCGGGTGCCACTTCTTGCCACCACCACAGCTATATATAAGCCTTCTTATGTTAATTAAATCATTCTTAACAATTTCCCTCGACGAAGCGGGAGCACGACGACAACTTCTTCCATTTTAAACGTCTGTTGCTAAACTCCATTAAAATGCAAATTCATCTTGGATAACGAGTTCTAGGCCTACGAAACATCCCTCTGATTATTTCTTGAAAATTCCCTCGAATTACCGAAACTCCGCCGAGTAAAGTTGTAAAAATCACTTATAATTGAGTACTAGCGTCTACAAATGATAGGTAAGCATTTTACCTTCTAGACTCTCGAAATTTGAGTTTTCAGCGAGATTAAACAAAGTTGAATTGTAGGCAATGTTCTTTGAAAGATATCATTATTAGTCATTCCTATTATTGAAAATAACTAACACCCGGTGTAAGAATTGCAATTTGGTGGAATGACTAGCATAGGTTAGACTGTTTGGGGTAAACAAAAATCGGCATTCGAGTATGTTAAGGCTTATCTCTTTGGCAAATTCCTTATAGTGATACGACCTATGCCCTTGAGAAAGATAATGATCTTATATGTTATGATTAGCTACTGCTAGTAGATTATGATTGTGTATGTTGTGGTTAGTTGCAATAAGACTTATTGAGATTATACCATAGTACCCTTGTCAGGAAAGGGTAGGTGAAGTGTGACTAATGCTAGGCACGATATGAAATTCCCGTTCACTTGTTTAATATTTAGAGGCATTCTGATGTTTTACTATAGGACCAATGCTTTTGGAAGCTTATGGTTAGTTGTTGGGCGACTTGAAGTAGGATTAAACTGACATGAGGTGTATTTGGGCGATATAACTTTCTTTTTATTCCTATATTGTCAATAAAGCCCGCCTAGAGGCCGTGGTGTGCCAAGCCTCTAGGGCTGAAATCTAGATAGGATGATTTGTCTCGTCAAGTTTATGGCACCGGGGTTGCCCTAACGAGCGAGCGACGAAGCTTTCCATATGATTGGCTATTGTCGGTGGCCGGGTGGCTTCAGCAGACCTAGTGATTGTCATATAGGTCGCACGGAAAGCCGCCCTAATTGTTACAAATCTGATAGACCAGTAGATAACTTAAGGAGAGACCTTATTGGTAGCTAGATGAGGACAACTTCCCAAGATACTCTTATAGGTGCCCGGTAGGTTGCACCGCGAAGGACTAGAGTCCCGAGATATGCACTACGAGGCTATGAATGTCCCAAAGGAGCCATATGAAATCTGGATAGACTAAGTTAAGGTCTGAAGGGACTAAAACCAGAGTATCACAATGTTACTTCCAAGCTAAGAGGTATAGTAAGTTGCTGTGAAGAGTTGGTGACTTCTTAGGAGAATGTCCGATCAATAGTAGCTCCACAGTTGTTCTAAGCGGAGAAACAAAATAGTTTGTCATCTATGACCTTACTATTTGCATATGATCTATCATTGTCCTAGCATGACCTTCAAAGTATCACTTAGGCCACTCACGGACCTCGCCCTGTGTCTAGGCCTTTAGAACATAATCCTTTGCCGGGACCCTGTAGTCGGTGTAAGCACACGGGGTGTGCCGGTTCGCGATTATACCGAGACTATTCTAGGGTGAGTAGTGGTCGCGTTAGGCTTAAGGGTCCGAATCGCCTTTTTGAGTGGCTATATTGAGACGAATATATATTACTTGATGGGGATTGACCCCACCTAGGCTATCCTTTCATTGACCAACCTCGGGGTTACTAAGCGTATGGGTACCTGCGGGGCTATGGATTGCTCAGGCTACGTGATGTTGCTCAAAGGAGCTATGTGATGTTTGAAAGTACTATATTCAGGCCTATAAGGCCATATTTATGTCCATCCATGTATGGACCTCTTTTCTCCACACCATACTAGCATTCTGCCCAGCTACTCAAGTCGAGCCTTGTATGCCTAGGAGTGCGATTCACAGAGGCCATGACTCGGACAGATTACGAGTCCAGCGGGCTAAGTTGCAGACCTAGAGGCCCAGTAGGTTGGCTATAGTTAACGGTAGAATCATAAGAACTGGTTAGGGGTATATAGATTGGAATTATACTTGCTAGGGCTTATGGGGCCACTGGTAGGTTATTTCTATGTGCTTGCACCTTCCCGGGCTTATGGGGCTAAGGTTAGGTTCTTGTTTGTATACTTGCTTATTTGGAACATAGTTTATGGATGTATAGACGTGCGGCTTCGGTTCTTATTTATATAGTGGTTTTACTATATCGGGTTATGGATAGAAAACTACGAGGTTAACTTCTTCCCTTGCTCGTTGACTACTTTCAGTTCTATATCAGCTTCTATTAAGTTTTAACCTGCCTTACATATTCGGTACACATTGTGCGCGCCCATGCATGGGGCGCTTCATACTTACTGTAGATTTAGACAAAACGGTTGGAGACCTCAGATAGCAACTATTCGGAGTCGAGTAGATTTGTCGGCTTCTTTCATTCGGAATTGCCAGGTAGTGGAAGTTTTCTCCTTTTGTTGTACGAGTTTTGGGTAGGTTCGGGGCCACATCCAGCCACTATTCCTCTTAGAGGCTTGCGGACTATAGTTTTTAGTTAGTTGGTTGTTGTTGAGTGTGTGGGGCCTGTGTATGTTATATTTGCATGCTAGACGGATGGGGCCTAGTGTAGCTCGTTAGTGGCAGCCTTGTCGGCTATAGTTTGAATATATTTTTGCTTTTCCCTTTTGTTAAGACTAGACGGCATGGTGTTCTTGTCGGCCCGCATAGGATCCTTTTATTGTTGTGTTTGTTAGGTTAGCTATTTTTTTTACAGGTTGGTATGTGGCCTTGTCGGCCCAAGACTGTCTTTATAGCCGAGATATAGTAGTTTGTTTTCTTAATTTTGAGTTGTTGGCCGGGCACGGTGTATATACCCGATCGAATCGCATAGATCCCGTGTGGCATTCGTCGATCATGCCTGCCTCCTAAGGTGGGCGTGACAAACTTTATATCAAAGCAATGTCGTATCCTAAGGAGTTTGCAAGCCGTGTCTAGTAAGAGTCTTTTTTTTATAAATGTGTTGTACTTACCACATTCTATAAATAGGAGGCTACGAGGCAAGATAGTATGTTTACCCCTTATTCATCTCAGATCGTGTCATAGAGTTGGGTTGTACGGGGTTCGGTCTCTAGGCTACGTTGTTATGTTCGTCTAGACTAATATTGATATGAGATGAACTATAGCCAGCACCGTCGAATACGACGGGAGAGGGTACCGGTGAGGTGCCATGGCTTAGGGACAACCCGGCTTGAGGGGCGAAGAAGAGACCTCCTTTTCAATCTCCCAGCATCCTCCGGGGGCAACGGGAACCTTATAGGGTAACAAACATGCGAGTACCGTCCCAGTTCTTCTTAAACCTCGGATTAGGATGTCAGAGTATATATATGATGGCTTATTCGGTAGATACTACGTATTGGACGGGGGCAGCAACTCTTTGTGGATCGCAGAAGGTGTAGAGGTTGTGAGATTGGGTTTTTACCTCCAACCTTTAGAGCTTGTTGAGTTTTCATACCTTACCCCTACAGTAAGAGTACGATATGGCTATTTTCCACCTCCCGGCCTTCTCTTAGTAGCAAATGAGTGTGAGTGTTGAAGCCATGTTGCTGGAGTAATAGGAAAGGAGGAGGGCTAAACATGTAGATTCTTAAGGTGGGGTGTCGAAAAAGTGGGTAAGACCTGTAGTACTTAAATAAGTCACCTATACCTTCACTATAGTAAAGATTAGGATGCTGGTGAGATTTTCGAGGTAGCCAGAAGTACATGTGAAGTCCATAAGAAGTAGGCTCAGGCAATAGTAAAACTCGGGTTAGAAATAGGCTAATCCCACGCGGTGTATTGATAGCGGTTGGGAATACCTAGAATAAAGCCACCATGACCCCCAACATATTATATTTGAGAGCGAGACGAGATATGATGGGAATCGGCCGAAGTCGGGGCGATAAAGGTTAGAGACTTGACGATGATCCTTGCGTTATCTTGCATGAGGCCACGAACCCAGATTTAGATTATAGAAGTAAGGAGGTAGAGACATGAACTTGAGCCTCGGAAGAACAAGAGCACCTCCTGGGCGATAGCGGGTTGATAGAGTTTGGAATTGCACCATTGAATGTCAAAAATAAGTATCGGGCGACCGGTTAGAGGTAGTGAGATTATAACCCCGAGAATACACCCAATGTCACCTCCTAGTTGTGGAGCGAAGGAATGACGGTACGGAGACCTTAGCCTAAAGTACGAGAAGCTAAGAGACAAGGCCCGGCGAAGGAATCATCGACCTTTGAGATAGGGGACGAGTCTTGAGACCCGGGGTTGACTCGTGTTCCAAATGTGGCGAGACCGTTAGTAGGTGTAGAAAAGGTACACCATGTAGTTATTTTTCCCTACACGGATTTGATGAAATGCATCGGGTTATTAAAGAGATCTCTTTTGATGGCGGGGAAGAATAAAGATATAGTTGGGTTATAGCATAGAGCTCCAATTTCCATCAAGTAAAGAAAGTGGACATCGCGGGACCATAACGGGCTAACTGGAGATAGTTGTGCTGCGTGAGAGTTGGAAATAGCCAATACTTGATTTTATTATTACAAATTTACCATGTACCGGGCATAAATTTGACCCTACTTGAGTCGGTATTGGAGGGCTAATAGGATCAATTCATTTCTTGCCGATCGAGTTACGTTTCGATTGAAGATTATGCTAAGTTGTATACAGAGAGATGCCCGGCCAGCATAGTGTCGATATCTATATCTCTAACAAGGGGCACAGGTTACAACTGGACTTTTGAAGTCGTTCTATAGAGCGCTTGAAGATAGGTACGGGCGTGTATGCTAGACTTCAATGAGACAGAGATAACCATCTACCTCTTATGTAGTTATACGATAGGAGTCACCATTTCAACATTAAGATGGCGCCTTATGAGGCTATATCTTTTGAAGTAGAGAGTCACGAGATCCCACACGAGGATGCTACGTAAAGGAATAGAGGTTAATGGGACTTGGAAAGATGCACCAATCAGAAGAAGATTGAGCTCCTGAGAGAGCAATTACTAACAACCCAGGGATTAAATCAAATCCTATTGATATATGGCGTAGGAGTTGGAAGTTGAGGCTACAAGCCAGGTATTCTCGAAAATTTTGCCAAAGAGAAGGGCATTACATGATTCGCCAAAGAAGGGCAGCCTAGCCCTAGATTCAGCGAGCTATATCGGATCCTCCGGAAGATCGGCCAAGTAGCGTATGAGTTTGAGTTGTCTTCGAGGCTAGAATATGTTCATCCGAGTCTTTTCATGTTTCAATGTTATGTAAGTGAGTAGGAGACCTTTCTTGGGTTATCGATCGAGGATGAGTCGAGATTCTGAGAGGAGATTGTCCTATGAAGGCTTTGATAGCTATACTAGATCAATAGGTCCCCGAGAATAAAAAAAAGGGCCAAACATGTAGCCTGCATTGCAAAATATTATGGAGGAACGAGAAGGTAGAGATGACTGGGTAGTTGAGAATGACATGAGTTCTAGATACCCTCACTTATTCCAGACCCTACGATGATAGTACACAGACTCATATAGTTGCGGTTGAGATGAGATAATTCTCAGGCGTTGTGTAGTTGCTTTTATTGATGTGTGTCGGTTGCTTACTTAGTTTCTTGCTGCGTCTTTGTGAGAATTGCCTATGTTGAAATTTTATAGTTTCGGGTTTTCCTTATAGTCAGTTACGAGAGGAGACTTCACCTAATTTTTCAGGAAGGCAAGATTACGAATTTGAGTCTCTTGAGTTTAAGATTACATTAGTCTGAATGTTCCCAAGGAGGATGATGTTACACCCAGAAATTTCTATCATTTAGTTGACGCGTGCATACGTATGTTGGGAGTTATGGAGTACAACGCATGCAAGAAAGGGCAGGGGATGAGTATACAAATATGGCATCGAGCAAGTAGGAGACCGGGCGCCACAGACGCCGTCTTGCGTCTTGCCAGGCAGCCTGTACCCACCCTGTCACCCGCCTCAACTATATGTAAGCCTCTTATGTTAATTAAATCATTCTTAACAATTTCCTCGATAGAAAATGAGGCCTGTGACAGCTTCTTTCATTTTCTGAATTACATTCGCTAAACTATTTCCAAATGCAAATTCATCCTAGATACTTGAGTTCTAGGCCTATGAGGAACATCCTGCGAAGTTATTTCTTCTCAGTGCGGGACACTTCAAGTAAAAGTTGTAGAATCACTTTGTGAGTTCTAAGTGGCTACAAGTGATAGGTAAACATTTCTACATTCTAGACTCTCAAGAATTTATGAGTTATTCGTCGAATTATACGAAGTTGAATTGTAGTCAATGTTATTTGAAAGACATCATTATTTGTCATTCATATTATTGAAAATAGCCTTATTCTTCAGTAAGGACTACAATTTGGTTGAATTACCGGCTACAGGGTTAGGCTGACTGGGGTAAATGAAAATCGGCATTCGAGGTATTTAAGGCTTATCTCTCTTTGGAAGATTACTCTCATTATAGTGATACAACCTATGCCCTTGAAAGTAGATAATGATCTTAGATGTTGTGATTAGTTTGCTATTAGTAGATAATGATTATGTATATTGTGATTAACATATAATATGTATTGAGATTATACCTGGTACCCTCGTCTGGAAAGGGTACGTGAAGTGCTGACTAACTGCTTGGGTGCCATAAGGGGTTTCCCATTCACACCTGGTACTATTTAGAGTTATTCGATGTTTTGCTATCGTGCCAAGGTCTTAGAATTTTATGGTTAGTTTTGGGCGACTTTGGTAAGTTAGACAGCATAGGGCGCAGTCGGGCGTTATAACTTTCTTTGATGCCTATATTGTCAATAAAGCCCACCTAGAGGCCGTTTGGCGGTACCTTGACACCTCCGGGGCTAGAATGCTGGATAGGATGGTTGTACGATCAAGTTGATGGCACCAAGATTTCCTAATGAACTAGCGACGGCTTGCCATATGATTGGCTACTTTCGGTATTTGTAAACTGCCCGACCTAGTGCTTGTTGTATAGGTGATGTCACCCAGAATTATACCTCGTAATGAGATATAAAGAGGTCGATGTCAAATATAGAACCCAAAAAAGGTTTAGGGTTGATCCCACAGCGGGAATATGGAAGGATATAGAAGAACGCTAGTATTTACTCTTTTAAGTCAATAATCTCCTAAAAGGGGGAAATTTGTAAAAGCAACAAGAAATATTGCTGAGAGAAAGTGAAGGTTAATTCCAAATTAATGCAATTAACTAGGTGAGTGTTCCCCATGACTTCATAACCACAAGGCGTTTTATACTAATGATATATTACGGGGCTTAGCATGCAATATCGGTAAGTTAACTCACCTAAATGTGTGGTCTCCTATTTAGATGTTTATCATCCGCAACTTGAGTCCAGGTATGCGGATGTATACTTAACTAACCCTTACCCTTGATCTTAGTTAGTTATTTCCCGGACAGGATTCAAGCTACTAGATGAGGAGTAGATAGCCTCAAATCTCCGTTGGTAATCCTTTTTTCCATTCACTACTCTCTTGATCCGATGGTAAGAAGAAGGCAAATTCTAACATTTGCAACCATTAAGAAATAATTAAAACGAAGGAAAAAATAATACATACATAAACCCCATTCAAGAATCACTAAGTATTTTTACCTATGTGTGTTAATTCGTCATGGTTCCCACAATCCTAGTTGAGGAGGTTTTAGCCCCTCATAATTATAAGTAAATTCACTTATCATTATAGAAAAAATTATAAATTAATACTTACAATGATGATCAGAAGAAAACCCACTTGATTATTGCAAAAACAAGAAGAACAATTCAACAACAAGTATCTCAAAGCGTTTTGTGAAAATAAATCCTTACAATCGTATTTCACACACTAATCATCTCAAATTGTGTCAAGACTTGTCTAAAACTTCTCCAGACTTGGCTTCTCTTTACAAAGAAATAAAGGATATTTATAATAGATTTATTCCTTTTTGTTCCTTTGCGGATTGATTTGGGATTTAATTGTCCTTTTCCTAGTTGAAGTTTTAAATTTGACTTTGTTAGAGTTTGTTTGAACATTTCTTGGTGTGTCGCACATGCCGTGCCTTTGGATAAGGCTGCGCCTCGCGCATGCATTACCGCGCCACTGCGTCGCGTCGTGCACCTTATAACATTTGGGATAGTGTCGCGTACGCGCTTGCGCGCCTTGCTTGGGATAGTGTCGCCTCGCGCCTACAGTAGCCAGTGTGACGGTGCACCGCCCTGGCCCAGTCGTGCGGGCATGGCGGTGCACTTGTTGTTTTGTCCTTGTTCTTGCTTCATTTATTCCATCTTCTTCACATGTGTTCCAAAGCGCAGAAATACACCCAAATCTATCATTATTAGCCACGAAAACATCTCATCATGTGTGTTATTTTTCACAAATATAACATAAACACATGCAAACACACATAATTTGTTCTCAAAACATAGTAAAGTATGGGAAAATTATGACTATAAGTGCATAAATCACGCCCTTCATTAACACCCCAGACTTAAATTATTGTTCGTCCTCGAACAATCTACTACTTCCCTTCTAACAATTACGCACAAAATTCCTCCTACGAACAGGTCTACTTGCACTTAGTATCATGAGACAAATCAATTAATCTCAAACAACTCCTTTCGCACGCATATCAGGATCAACGGTAAAATGTCAAAGTTAGAAATCATAGCTTTGAAAACTAACTCATCAAGACATAGTTTGGGCCAACATGGATATATATAGTTAGAAATCAAGATTTACCAAAAGTCTTACCATTGTTCCCCTCATAATTTGGAGAGATGCCCTTTCACACGCAAGATATAAAATAATATTAACTTGGGCATAAATATTACAAAATCCACCCACTCTCCCAAAGAACTCAATATACATGCAGAAAATGACCTTAGGCTTTCCCTTAGTGTAATACTCCACTAATGTAGAACTTTTAATCAAGGATCAATTAGGTAAATTTATTATATAATGTAGGCTAGGGGCGGGTAAGAACTATTTAGTCCAAGATAGTGACTAATCTACCTAAGCACTTTAATACTTCACAACACTTTGATTTTCTAGAACTTTTCTCAATTTTCCAAATTTTTCTCATATACCTCCTTTCATTTTAAAATTTTTCAACTTAGGTGACTAGTGCGGATTTTCAATATTGAGCTCATTCACACATTTTTCATCATCATTTTTCAAAGCTCTTTCTTCTTTTTGTTTTCCCTGAAAATCACCTTTCTTGTTGAGCAAATTTTCACTCTTTTCTTTTCTTTTAATTTTGACACTTTTTAGCTTTTTCCCTTCACTTTTCCCTTAAGCTCCTTTCCTTGCAAGATTTTCATTAAGTGTTCTAGGAGTCATTTGGATAAAACAAGTCTATAGAAAAAGAATTAAACTTGTAATATGGATATCAAAAGAATAAGTTAATGATCAAACACTTAGCTAACTAGGATGAAATTACAATTAAGGTAGGTAAAATAGGATAAAAATAAGGCTACCAAAGAAATGTCTATAGCACTTCATAAATCCATCATTCTTATTTCGTTTTGCAAACACCTTTGGACAAGTTCTAGCATTTAATTTGCAAGCATGGAGTATATAAAATTCCTCACATTGGCACAAAATGGTTTAACAATGGAAATCAAAGATCACATAAAAATATATTCATATTGCATGCATAAGCATAATTAAAAATTTTCTTTTTAAAACATGAATTAAGTTCCAAAAAAAACTAAGTCATTTCCCTACCTTTTCATGTATTTTTGAGTGAATTTAATAAAGTCTCAAGATACCTAAGTGAAGCACCTAGCATTCATAGGATCCAAGTTCTTGTTCTTCCTAATATTAATTTACCCTTAAGGCGGTCGTCATCCATCCATCATCGGGAAAATTCATGACTTTCAAATGACTACTTGATAAAGAATTCAAAAATCTAGACTCTCTAATCAGTTCTAAGGGACTATCACGGGGAAAAGTACCGAAAACAAAATCGGAGGAACCCAAAATAAAATAAAACTAAAAACACTACTACAAACCAATCAAGCATGCAAGATAAATCATAAATTCCAAAAAAGAACTAGGCCTACCATGTGTAAATTTAGCAATTAAGGCATGCATGGTAATATAAAGTTCACTTCTCCACCCCACACTTAGTGGTAACACTTTGTACCCAGTGCTAAAACAATAAAGCATAAAGTAAAAGAGTGAATAAAGAACTGTGTGGGTCCTCTACTCCTCATCATCTTTGGGGGCAGGCAGCTTCCCCCTCTAGAATCCTCCTCATTATCATCACTAGGCTCTAGGTCCGAGTCTACTCTCGCCATCTCGTCCTCCGTGGCCACATCATCATCAAGAGGCTCCTCATATCCAGGCCCAACTCTGCAAAGGGCTCACAAGTGCTTTTCGAGGCAATCTATGTTAAGCTGCTGTAGCTGATCCTCAATCACACCATTCATCCTCAGTTGGACCATTTGTATACATACAGTGGCTCAACATATTGTCAATTGCGCATTGTATCTTGAGCATAAAGGAATGGACCGTTTATACCCTCGGGTTCCTTTGTTTTAGTCACATCAATCCCCCTAAGATCATAAGCAGGTCTATATTCTGCCTCCTCCTCCTCAATGTCATGCCCATGCGCGATCGGGTCAAGAGATCGCCAAATTAGAAGTTTTGACTCTTTTTTACCCTTACTCTTTTCAACATGTTTTTAATGAGCACCCCCACATTGAGTGGCATTCCAGGTCATTAGCGCATAGACAAGACACACTCTTTCCCTAGTCACATGGATTACATGTTTTCTGGGCACTAAACAAGCCTGACTATTTTTAACCAAAATCGTGCCTCTCTGCTTAAGTGAGCATATAAGCGAAACATGATACCCAAATTGTTGGTGGAGTCCACTTGGGTACCTGCGAGTTAGGGCCACCTGGAGATATGCAAGAATTCCTGTACGGGGTTTCTTCACCATGTCAACAAAGGGTTGTGGGTCAACATGAGGTGTCCCAAGTAATCTATTCAAAGCCATAGGTGCAAACTCGATATTAATTTGACCCCCTAATTTTAACGGTTCAACCTCTCCTTTAGCATCCAATTTGCAAGAATTTCCCTTACCATATTCAAATTACAATCACCCAGGTGCATCAAACACAAAACCAAGACCAAAGGTGAGTATTTTATCTACCATGTGAGGGAAAACTAGTGACAAGCAATTTTTATCAATAAACATATCGTGTAGTATTTACATTTCATATGTTCCTTGAACCAATTTTATCCTCTTTCTCTTTGACCCAATGGAGCCCATATTGCCTTAATGGTGGTCGTGCCATCCTCACATCTTCATGCTCCTCTTCACTAGGTCTCCTAGCTCTTTTTGACCCATGGCTTGAAGAAGCCACTCCTTTTCCTTTGTTTACTTTTGATGCCATTGATAGGTATCTCAAAAAAAATGTTAAACTTTGTTTGGGTGAAAAAATTTGAAAGATTTTGATGAATAGATGAAGTTTAAGAGAAGTTGCTTAGGAAATTAGAGGGGTGGTCGTCTTCCTTGAGTTTGAGCAGAAATTTTTTTTTTAGGTCTAGGCCTTTTAAAGTGCTCCTTAAAGTTGGAAATTCCATTTTTGCCCTTACATTTTTTCGAACCCACGCTCCGCGTCGCGGCTGCTGAAGCTGTCAGAGCGTGCGCGTCGCGCGCTGAATCGCCAACCGAGTGTGCGGGTCGCAGCCTCATGTGTGTTGTCCTTCACATTGTGTCGCTAGGCCGTGCGGCACTTGTGCCTACGCCTTGCGCGGGCCTTGTGTTGCTTGGCACGAACGATGCCCGATGCGCACGTTGCTTGTTTTGCTCCCGTTTTCGATGTTTAAGCTCAATTTTTTGTTGACAATCATGACCTATCACCTGCACACATAATTTTTTTTAGATAATTATTAAAAAAATAAAAAGTTATCTTGGGTTGCCTCCCAAGTAGAGCACGATTGCGTCGCGGCCGACACGGGTATGCTGAT
Organism: Datura stramonium; assembly: GCA_018107945.1. Classification (NCBI taxonomy): domain Eukaryota; kingdom Viridiplantae; phylum Streptophyta; class Magnoliopsida; order Solanales; family Solanaceae; genus Datura; species Datura stramonium. The sequence continues at coordinate 199,947 of JACEIK010001240.1, forward strand.
TATTCATACGTTATCAAGATACCTGCTGAGACCAAATATCTTGGTCATTTTTTTCACCACACTTCTATGACACATCAAAAAATAAAGAAAAATAAAAAATAGGAAATAAAGACTAAAGTTAAACACAAATAGTTAATCTAATCCTAAATCGTATTTCCTCGAAAGCGGCGCCAAAATTTGATGTCTCTCAAATTACACCTTGTAATGAGATATAAAGCGGTCGATATCAAATATAGAACCCAACAAGGTTGGGGTGATTCATGAGGAATATGGAAGGATATAAAACGTTAGTATTTATGCTTTTGGTGATTATCTCTAAAAGGGGAACTGTAAGAGTAACAAGCAATATTGTTGAGATAAAGTGAAGGTTAATTCCAAATTAATGCAACTTACTAGAATTGAGTGTTTCCCTATGAAACTAACCAAAAGGCATTTTATACTAGTGATCTATTCCGGTGCTTAACATGCAATATTGGTAAGTTAACTTCACCTAAATGGTTGGTCCCCTATTTAAATGATTATCACCACATAGCAATTAGTATGCGGATGTATACTTAAATAACCCTTACCCTTGACATCGGATTAGCTATTCCCGGAAAAAGGTCAAGCTATTAGATGAGGTTTGATATCCTCAAATCTCCATTATTAATCCCTTTTCCCATTACTACTCCTTGATACGGTGAGTAAGAAGAGGCAAATTCTAGCATTTGCGACCGTTAAGAAACAATTAAACCAAAGGAAAAAATAACCATGCATAAGCCCGTTCAAGAATCACTAAGTATTTTTTACCTACCTATGTTAATTCGCCATGGTTCCCATAACCTAGTTGTGGGTTTTATCCCTCATAATTATAGTAGATTCATTAGAATTCATAGACAAAAGAATAAATAAATAATTTCAATGATGATAGGAAGAAACTCACTTGATTATTGCAAAAATAAGGAAGAACAATTCAACAACAAGTATCTCAAAGCATTTTGTGGAAATAAAACCTTACAATCGTATTTCACACACTAATCCTCTCAAATTGTGTCAAGACTTGTCTAAACATCTCTAAACTTGGCTTCTCTTTATATAAATAAATAAAGGGTATTTATAATAGATTTATGCCTTCTTTGTTCCTTTGTGGATTTGATTTGGGATTTGTATCTCATTTTCCCTAAGTGATGGACAGCTTTATTGGCCATTCAAAGCAGACTTCGCGCACCGCACGTACCATTACGTTGGATGAGTGCGCCTTGCACATGCCATCGTGCCACTTTGCTATGCCGCGTGGCCTTTGCTGCTTAACATTGGAATAGTTTCACGTCGCGCCTGTTGTAGCATTGGAGATAGTGTCGTGTCGCGCGGCTAGTAGCGTGGGTAGGCAAGCGCCTCGTGCCTCTAGTCGCACGGAGGTGTGTGTGCGCCTCAACTAGCCCAGTCGTGCGGGCATGGCGAGTGCACTCATTTTGTCCTTGTTCTTGCTTCATTTATTCCATCTACTTATGTTTAAAATCCTCAAATATGCCCAAATCTATCATTATTATCCTGAAAGAATCTCATCATGTGTATTTAGCCCTTTTTACAAATATATAGCATAAACACATACAAACACACATAATTTGTTCTCAAAACATTATAAAATATACAGTAATTATGGCTGGCTGAAATGCCCTTCATCATGGTCCGCTAAAGAACAGGCTGGAGCCTTAAGGATGACAGAAACACAGTAAATGGTTAGGAGGAGACACTTATTAATGGCAGCTAAATGTGAGTAGCATTCAGGCTATATAGTTCCCAGGTACTCAGTTATTCTTGAGGACTGAGTCAAAAATATATCCACTTCTGGCTGAATCACTAAAGAGACCATATGAAATATGGGCGAACTAAGTCAAAGTACAGGAGACCAGAACAAGAGTATCTGGTCTTAAATTCCAGTGAAAGGAATATAATAAGCTTTTATGAGGTAAAGTAGTGCCATAAGCATGTAAAATGGTGAAAGCCCGTTGTTCAATGAAAGCTAATGAAGGTGTCATCTGAACCTTACTATGCTTATGGTCATCTTTGTCTAACGCGACAAAGTATGGCAGGCCACCATGAGACCTATTTATTTTTTCTAAACCAATAAGAATTATAATCTTTCCAGAGACCTGTGGTGGTGTAGCACATGAGTGTGCGGTGAAACCCTCCTGAGCTCCTTCCCAGAGAAGCGTGGCAGTAGTGACAAAACTAAAGCCCAGATGTTTTGAGTGACAAGGTGAACCCATCTAAGCCACTTTGTGGGACTGACCCGTCTAAGTATAACCTTTAGTTGACCAACCTGAGGTTACACCTTCATGCCTTGATTTCTAGACACTCAGTTATCAAAAACTATGTTCATTTGCTGAAAAAATATGCAGTCTCGAAAAGTTCCATGGGCCTATAAACCATATTTATGTCCATCCACCCTATGGACCTCTTTTTATGCTATCTTTTGGATTCTTTTGCCCTCCGTCGAGCCTTGTGTGCCCGGTTTTTGCATTTAAGGACCCCAACGGATTGATTCTGATTACGGGAATCCGGCGGGCTTGAATTCCAGACCAGAGGCCGAGGTAGGTTGGCTATATTTACTAGTAGAATCATAAGGACCTAGTCGAGGGTATATAGATTGAATTGTGCCAAGGCATATGGGGGCCCCCGGTAGGTTATTTTTGTGTTGCTTGCACCTTCCGGGCTTATGGGGGCTGTCACGCCCCGCCCAAGTATGGCTTGGCACGTGGTGCTGTGGGACTGGGCTAACTAGTGAGTCCAAGCATCGGTACTGGCTGGCTCTATCTGATTTGCGGAAACGACGGGCTATATAACGGTACATCATCTGACCTCGTGGCTTAGACCTATAACCTGTCTGTATCATCAGCTAACGAGATCCACTGCTCTTATGGGGAAACCTATGCGGGCCGACAAGGCCACCATGCTTTGTCTAGTGCACAGCCAACTCTAACATAAAGAATCTTGTATATCTACGTGGCCAGAGCAAGGTCACCGCTACTTATCGAGAATACGGCCCCATGGCCAACACAGTCAACAATAACTACTTGACTAAACAAACATACATTACGGCCAGAGCACAACTAACCATAGAGATATACACGATCTGCAATCCTCTGCATGGATGCGAATAATAGTCGGGACGGAATTTGTTTCTATCTTGTACAACAAAGAAAAGAACTAGACCTCTAGCATTCTAGCTCCGGATGTGAGGCCGATGACTCAATGGTAGCTAGAATGCGGGGGGATCGGCTCCTCGTCTGTAATTTGCGGAGCCGTAATGCAGGCGCCCTAAACGGGCATCGGTACTACTACTAGTATCGAGTACGAATGAACACATCGAATATAGACAACATAACTAGCAGCTCCGAATAGCGGGAAATTTACAGATCTGTAAGCGATAGAATACGAGTCAAACTTTCTGTGCGCGAATAAGGCGGAGCATTACTGTAGAGCGTGGCGACTGCTGTCATTAGCTCATATATAACATATAAATACATATATAACAAACAAGGGCAATACTGACCCATAAGGCTGGAAGGTGCCAACCAATCAAACAATCTATATACCCCTACCGGTCAAAACCATCCAAACAAATAAGTCACTCCACTCATCTACTAACTACAGCTACTCTGCCGGCCCCACGGGTCTCCATTCAGGAGCCTATGGCCTCTGATATAACTAGCGTATGCAGTGGGAGGACTCTGTGCTGTATTTAGCAAGCGCCAGCGTATTTGAAATCGGTCTGCACAGGCGCATGCGTACACTTGAAGTGGCCCCATCTTGCCTATCTTGATCGGCTGATATGGAAAGCTTCATCCCATCTTGTCCCTACTGCGGATGGCATGCCACTTCATAGAGCGATGTATACCCACCACTCGGTCAGTGAAATAGTTACCAACCAGGGGCGGAGAGGACGCTCAAGGTGCCCTCACGACATAATCGAGGTCTCAACAATCAATCACATATATAGCAAGCATGTTTAAGCCGAAAAATACTATCGTATTACGGTTCTTTACGAACTCTTTACGTGTTATCTTTTGAATCACGAGATCTTATGCAATGTATGGCTATACTATAGCCAAGATGCTATGCGGCGTATGGCTATCACGTAGCCAAGATGCTATTATTTAGTATGGCTATCACCTACTGGCAAGGTACTATGCAAATACTGTATGTTATCTAGTAGCCAAGATATTATACGATTTACTTTACTAGCTTTTATACGTATGTCATATTATTATAAAACATGCTTGCTAAAAGCATACACAGCTAAACAAAGTCTGAAAATAATAATATCTCGCCATTTGTATTTAGCCACTAACTTTGAATTTGAATATGATATAATACTTGCCAAGGCGAGGTTTTACTAGAAATTCGCACACAACTTCAATGTTGACTCCGAGAATTCTATTCTGGAGTTACTATTTTATACTAGGCTAAAGTTACTAACTTGCCGATAAGCGCTTTACATACCTTCGCGGATTATCAGGCTAACGGCTTCGGTGGTGTACTCCGGCTATTTCTCCCAATTTGCATTTCACATATACATCAATTAAAACTACATACCAAAATTAGGAAGAAACATCACTTTTGCTATATTTATATCCCAAACTTTGGTTTATCGGCATTCGAAAACTTGCTGATTTCTTGAAAGTCAGAAAGGAGAAATATTCACTTTAAAGCTAAGTACATTGACACTAATTTGAACATTCCACTTTACCTTAGCTACATTAGTGCGACTATTTGTCGGCCAATTTTCGTGAAACTAAATACATGAGAATGCTCCTATTTGCCTAAATACCTCGGTATTCGAGGTTAATTTGAATTTGGACCGCGTTTGACCAGCGTAATCGAGCGATAATTATCAAGAACCTCATGTACCCTACATTTTTGTTTGTTCATTGGAAATTATATGTGAAATGAAGCAAAAACCAAAGTTTGAAGGCTTATATATAATTGGGACCTATAAGTCGCATTCATGGAATACGATTTATAAGTAGCATTCTGAAAATACGATTTATAAATCGCATTCACGGAATGCGATTTACAGAAATCTTGCCTTGCGTCTGCACTTAGACTTGGCGCTTGTCCGATCTTTCCCAGACCTTTTCTAGCATGGCATTCTAAAACTCTTAACCAACATGAGTAGGCCATCTATGTGTCAAATTCTGAGTTATTCTCCCCCTTAGAACATTCGTCCTCGAATGTAAACTTCCTATCTATAGAATCTCCAACTTACTCAACTTATTTCCTGAAAAATTTGGCGAGTTTCCCCGTAATATGGACTATCCCAAAAATCATGAAATCTGAAAAGTCCAATACATGTACTCCACACAACACTATAATGTTCATATGAAAGATTAAAATTGATCATTTCATTTATACATATACTATAAGGGCCTTGCATAAAATAACAATACTAGCATACTGTTGCTGACTAGGCTTGGAACAAGTGAGGATATCTGGTTTTCATATCTTCCTCTGCCTCTCAAGTCATCTCCTCTCGGTTCTGTTACGCCACGATTACCTTGGCGGATGCAATATCTTTGGTTCTAAATCTACGAATCTGTGCATGTCCAAGATAGCTACGGAACCTCTTCTTGGCCCAGCTCTTAGTAGCTGATATCGTTTGGGCCTTTACGCTCTAGATGGGTCTCCTAACCATTTCCTCTGCATGGATACGTGAAAGACCGGATGAGCAAGTTCCCTAATTACGGAAGCGGTTCGGCTGTATGCCCTTATCATTGACGAATCATTAAGGCCCAACAAATCTCGGGCGAGCTTACCCTTTTGCAGATCTCATCACCCCTTTCATTGGAGATACTTTGAAATACCCTAGTCATTTACCTCAAATTCCAGGTCTCGCGCACGTGACATAAGTTTGTGGCTCTGTGCGGTGATGGCGTTCACTGATAAGCTTCACCTTCTCATACACTGTTGAATTATATACGGCCCAATCATGGCTGACTCTCCACCTCAAACCAGGCGCGTGCATTTCACCCATACAATGCTTCAAAGGGCGCCATACGGATAATTTGAGTGATAGCTATTAGTATAAGCAAACTCAATTAACGACAAATGCTCGTCGGCTACCTCAAAATCTAGCACCACACGTAGTAGCATGTCCTCGGCGTCGAATAGTGCGTTCGGCCACATATCTACGAGGGTAGAATGTTGTGCTCAAATTAATCTGCAATCCCAAACCTCTACGAAATGAGCGCAAAATCTGAAATTTGTAAATTTTGCTCCTCTGTTAGAAGATAATAGACCTTTGGAACACCATGTAATCTAACTATTCTCTAATATATAATTTGGCATAATCTTCGAGAGAAAGTACCTTTCAGCGCGGAAGCCAGGATTGTTCGGCGTGCAATCAGCTATTACCCAAATGGAATCATGCCTATGTACAGTACGGGGTAATCCACATACAAAATCCATGTTCACTTTGCTTCCCATTTCGAGGTACGGCTATGTCTGAGATTAACACTTCAGTTTCTAGTGTTCCACTTTTACTGTTTGGGATTAGGACATTGGGCTACAAATTCGGGTATTTCTCTTTTCATACTTGGCCACCGATGATTTCCTTGATATCATGGTACATTTTCGTGGCACAGTGGAGAATAGCGAGCTGTACCTCATTCATAATCTTACGGCGGAGCACGAAAATGCTCCCCGGAACACGGGCGGCCCTTACATCGCAGCACTTCATCCTCGATTATCACGAAAAATCGCGCTTTCCCTTGCTGAATTCTGTCCTAAAGTTGGACTAGGTCGGGATCTTTATATTCTTAGTTCTTTTACCTCCACAACTAATGATGACAACTGCGGTGTTACAGTTGCAGCTCTGTTGTTCTCTATTTACGTTACACGAACGACAAAGCTGACTAGTGGTATATTTCTCTAGCTAATTCCCGTTGTTCGGCTACAAGTATGACTCCCATAGATTTATGTAGGGGTTTGTTACCCATTGGCTCTTCTTGATACGTCTGAGAATATTCACATTTATAGAACTTGGCATATAATTGATGGTCATCTTTTGGCTTATTGTAGGAGAAATCGCAAGTAATCTACCGGGTATAGCTAGAGCTTATTGTATGACGCATGCTAAGGCTACTTGTTCTTTGGAATGCTGAATGACTTCACACACCATGTGCAGTATCTAATTAGAGGATCATTAACAATCGCGATCTCTAATAATCACGGCTAAATAACCTTGCATAGCTGAATAGTTGGGTTGAATGACCCGAATGTTACTGTGATCTAACGATGCTCTAAATGTCCTACTCGGTCTTGCTCCTTAACTCATGCATAGCTGCGAGTTGTGGACGGCTAAGCTTGTTTTGTTCCTAATTGAACAATTGTAGAGTTGTGCTTAATCCAACTTACTCTCGGGCGATCCATCCACAGGATCTTCATAGGGAACCTACCGATCTCCTTGTCTTAGTTAAACCTTTGTGCTAGCGAGTACTATCAATTTCTTACGCCTTGTGCGTATCCATAGTTTATACTGTACATTGAGAAATTCTCGGTCGTATGAGCCGTGCCGCAAGGCGGCTGCTAGGGCTGCATGCGAGATATCTTACAAGAGCAGTTTGAAGTACTAGTAGGTCATTGACTACCGTGTGGACCCTTTCTTGGGAATTGCCACGGGTTTTGTCACGGCTTGGGGCAGTGGCGACTTGCGGGGTGTTCCACGTAATAATTGCTAGGTTGACTAAGGTCGAATCTCACCTACAAGGTTGGAAAAAAAACAGTGTACGACCACTTAACATATGGAAAAATTCTGGTTACATCACATGCGATAATGTTACTTGATTTTAGGGATGCTTCCACTGCTAATACAAGTGTGAAATTTAGTCGTTAGACCATCTAACTGCCTTATCATCTAGCCACGATTGAGGGCTACTAACTCTTGTAGCTTACGAAGTCTAGATCGGCAACAAACATATATGTATGCGGTAACTCAATAAAAGCGGAAGCTGAGAAAGTTTCTATGGCTTCATACGTGAATCACTTGCCCTCTTCTTGAGGGTCTGTTGTACGATCTGTATATACTTCTAGCACTAACCCCGGAAATTTGTGTATTTGTAACCCTATTGGCGGCTATTCCACGGCACATATCGATATGTTTGTATATATATATATCAACAACTACGTACAATACACTCTTGAATTCTTTTTGTAGTAACTGTAATCTCACGACATACTTCTTGAATTTCATCTTGCACATGATATATTGCTTCTACAGTTTAATGATATCTATCTTCTCAGTACCATTTCCTCGGGTTTTAGTCCATTAGGAAGCAACAAACACATGCACTTTAGCTATGTCTGCTGTTTAGAATTTCGCCACTCTTACAGCGTGGGGTCAACATCCGCACCTTGTGGCCTTACTTGGCACTACATTAAGGGCCCATGGCTGTCTGTTGGGCATATCTCGAACCGCACTAGATTAGAATCTCTGTGTCGGCGGTCTGCAACGTCTCGTGGGGTGGACGTACGCGCGGCATTACGACGCAATCTTGCTTGTCTCTTACTGTCAGTCAGAGGCTTAGTCCTTAATACAAGATATTCTCTTAATGCAGGTGATTCTAGTTTTCCTCAAAATCTGGTATTCTGCTTCTTTCATATCTTGCTTAGGTGACTCCGGGGTTCAACGTACTGCCTTACATTGTTAATAAGATTACTAGTCAAGTCGACTTATACTTCTTCGGCACGGTCAAACCCATCGATTCACATGTGACCTCCCTACCTTTCAATATCTATTTGGAAATCATAACTATTATCTTGCAGGTATATCACCGTTGTGCTTTATGGAGGACTTGGCCTTTGACTCGAACTTAACTATTAATGGGCGTTTATCAGCGCCAGTCTTTTTGCTTCCGTAAGCTAGTAGTCTTGCTTGCTCTTTTGACTGTACCGTGAGAAGTGCACAACTTATGTAAACATAGGGGCTCTTTACGCTTTCTAACACTTTCTAGAATCAACGAGCCCTCTTACTTCTTTTGCTTACTTTGGGCAACCTCGCCTCAATTCTTATGCCCTTTCTTTGTCTTTGGAATCAAAACTAAGAGGTAGGAATAGCCTTTTCTTACGCAACAAAACGAGCTAGGCCCCGTACCACATCTTGAAAGATGGAGGTGGGAATTCTACAGTATTTCCCTCTCTTTCTCACACTTATCAAATGTCTGGTATTGTCTCTTATCTTAATCGAGATCTTATATATCTAACAAATAAATCAACTCGTATATACGTTATACTTCCTAACTTCCTACTCTGAAGTTATAGAAATATACGGAATGGTACCGATAAAGGTATCCATTGGGAGGTTTGATACCTCCCCTCCTGTTCTTGTAATTACCTTGCTTGGCTGGTGCCCTCTCCTGTTTCTATATCGATCTTCTTCTTGGAATAGGATATCGAGTCGGCTTGTATGTATTCAAGAATATGGTAAGTTTTAGGGACTCAACCCTATCTTGTGCCGCTCTATATGCAATGAATGAGAAGAAGAGTAACCATCATGTCATGCCTTGCAGCCTCCTGCTATAGTATATGGTGCACAACACATCCATAGACAAGACTCTACTTAAGCTGGCTTCCGGACTCACTGGGACACGAGCACACTCACGATACCAAGTTTGTCACACCTGCGCAGGGGTATGAAGGCGCTGGTGCCCTAGTAGGACCACAGGCTGCTGAACTAGTGAGCCCAAGCACATTTGGTGCACAGGCTGGCTCTATCTGAATTTACGGAAACGGCAGTATATAACGGTTGTAAATACGGCCTCTGGCCGACTAGGCCTATAGCCCACACAATCTGTATCATCGGCTAACCGAATCCCTTGCTCTTGAGGGAAACCTATGCGGGGCCGACAAGGCCACCATGTTGTCTAGTTACCTACAATAACTCTCAACATAAAATCACTGTATATCTACGTGACCGACAAGAGTCACCACTACTATGAATACGGCCCCACCACATTAACACGAGTCAACAACGCTAGGCTAAGCAAAAATGCGGGCCCACACGGCCATGCAACTAACCACGAGAGAGATATATACACGATGTAGCCTCTGGATACTAATAAAATAATTAGGGACGGGGCCCCCGACCTACCCATCTTGCTACAAAAGAAAAGAAATAGACCTCTGTTTGTCACAGCTCAGGATGACGGAGGCGGTGACTCAATGAGCCCATTTGGAATCACGAGCGATCGGCTCCCCTCGTCTATGAGTACTGCCGGAGCCAAGTAATACGGCGCCCCAAATGGGCATTAGTACTGAGTGCAGAAGGTATGCAAGGCGAACACATACGAGATATAGACAACATAACTAGCAACTCTGAGATAGCGGAAATTTACGAATGCTGTAGGCGATAGAATGAGTCAAACTTTTGTACGCTGAATAAGGCGGGCGTACTGTCGATGTGGCGACCTGTTGTCTATTAGCTCATATAACATATAAATAAACACACACACACAAACAAGAACCAATACACGGCCCCATAAGCGGAAGGTGCCAACCGATCAAACAGTCTATATACCCCCTACTAGGGTCAAAACCATCCAAAAATAAGTCTCCACTCATCTACTAACTACGAGCACCTCCTTAGGCCCCAGGTCTCCGGCTCGAGCTATGGCCTCTAATATAAATAGCGTATGCAGAGTCGGAGGGACTCTTGTCACTATATCTGTAGCGTAACTATATAAAGATCTGTTCACAGGCGCATGCGCACAACGAGATGCTGTCTTGCTATCTTGTCCCGGCTGATATGGGAAAGCTTCATCCCATCTTCGTCTGGGGACGGCATGCCACTCAGGTGACGTATATGATAAGGGGCATATTTATATGCCAAACTCGATACTCAAATGTATAACTTTTGTCTTGTTTGTCTATTAATGTGTACATTCTCATGTAAATTGTGTGGAAGTGTGATTTTATATACCAACATGATTAGCGTTGTTTGTAGGAAAAACATGCTTTGATGAAGAATAAATGACATGTTGGAAGAAATCGAATGAACTGGGAACGAGCAAGGAAGCGGTTGGTGGCAAGGATCACAAGAGCTCATGATACTGGGCCAAGTGTTTCATATTGCCATGCGGATACACTGCTGGGATGAAAAATTCCAATAAATTCCGGTGAGGGTCCGCGATCGAGTAGTGCCACGTTGGGAGTGAATTCTCGGACTTTGCATTTCCGAGAGAGGTGCGGTGCACCGTAACTTGCGTTGGCGAGCTCACTTAATGCACGTCGTGCCACGTGGAAGCAATTACAGGTGGATAATTTCCGAGGAGGGCTTCCGCGTTTGCCGTGTCAAGGAGGCAGTGCTCGCGATGCACGCCGTGACACGTTGCTCGTTATTAAGGAAAATTTATCCTAGTATAAATAGAACACTTAGGGCATTTTTAATTATTACGACAGTGGAGCAAGAACGTGGGTTATAGGCAATTTTGAGGGCCAAGGAAATTTTTAGGGTTTCTCTATCTCTTTCTTCTTCCTTTCAATTGTTTGTATGATTAACACTTGTTTAATGATATTTAATCCACAAATGAGTGGCTAATTCTCCTTCTTGCTGAGGTTATGAACCTTTGTGTTGAAATGTAATTATTGATTCTTTGGTTTATTTTCTCTTTTCTTCCATGGTTGTTCTATTTAATTCTTGTTCTCACTACATTAATATACGGCCAATGTTAGTGTAAATCCAAAAAGTCGGTTTCACCGAAGGGCAAGAAATTGGAAAGTTGTGAATTAATGAGGATATGATCTTTTCTTGGTTTTGGGAAAATTGGAGATTGATTTACCTTCGGGATAAATATGCAGAAAGTCGTATTAGTCATGTGTGGAATCGGTTTGTATAGCTAGAACTTGAATTCCTTCTTATCACAAAAATGTAGGTGGAAGGTTCATGATTCTTAAGTTGGGTTAAATACGAGTTTTAATCCATAGGCATTAGTAGACCTTAGCTAGGAGGAAAAAAGATAAACCACGTATATTGATAGTTCGTTTCTTCACATGTTCTTCGTAGCCTCGGCATGCTCTCATCCATAGTTAGACTCAATTGTATAATTAACTTAGTTTTAGTATAAAAATTATATTTCTCAAAACACACAATTTTTCTTTACGGTTGTCTTCCAGCATTGCTTAGTGGTAGTAAATTAACATCGAAAGGTTTCACCCGTATTCCTATTCTGTGGGTTCGACATTCCGGTTCTTAAAGAGCCTTTGTATTACTTATGCGAGCAGTACACTTTGCCGGAGCTCATCAAGTTTTTAAGCCATGAATTCTTGAGGGAATAGGCAATTGGTGAAACTTTCATTTACTTTTATTTTAAGTGTTGGTTTGCTATTTTGATATTTAATTGTTGACAACTTGGTCTTGGCAGCCATTTTGCGAGAAAACAGTTACGGTGAACAACGGCAAGAGACAAAGAATTGGTGGATCCATCCTTAAAGAGCCGGAAAGACAATTCAATCGCCAACGGAGAGAAGCTCTAGGAGAAAGCTGCCGATTTAACCAGAGACGAGACTATCATGGTGCCTGAGAATCCTGTCGTGCGGGCGTGTGGTGCGAGGAATTATGACCAGGCCGGTTGCGATGGCAATCCATGCTACTTGATGTTACTTCTAGCATTCGCAAACTGTGAGCCGGGGAGGGAGTTAAGTAGGAAACAGAATATATGGTGCGATTCTTTTGCCTGGCGAGCGGTTACGGGTCTCCCTCACGAGGACCCACAGCAACATCTTGAGTACACGGAGATAAGTGACACTTACATCATTTGGAGTGTCAGCAGTTATGTCCGACTTACACTTTTCCCATTTTCACTTTTGGGAGATGCTAGAGGTGGTACGAAAGCTGAGCCACAAACTCTATCACCTCATGGGATGATCTTGCAAATAAAGTTCTTGATCCGATTCTTTCCCTCAGGTAAGCTTGACAAGGCTTAGAATTCAAATTCTAAGTTTTAAGCGAAAGGGAAGGAGTACGTATCAAGCTTGGGAGAGATTTAAATCATTGTTGAGGAATTTTATCCTCATCACCATCGGTCAAATGATGTCTTTGGTGCACACTTTTATAGAATGTTTGGAACCCCACACAAAAAAATTTTCTTTGGATTCGGCAGGCTGGGGGACAAGCTTTAAAAAAGACTTATGAAGAGCGTATGCTTTGCTTAATCGTATTTCGCGAGGAGGGTCGAAGTGGAATGCGGACTCTTCAAGGGGAGGAGCAAGGAAGCGAGTGGAGTCTTGGAAGTGGATGGGTTTACAGCTATCGGCGCACGGATAGGCCCTTTGCAGAATCAATTGAACACCCACTTCGGCAACATGAACTTAGGCAGTCTCAAGCCCCGGTTAATGCAGTCTGGCCCAGTTGGTGTGAGGTGTGCGGGAGCAGACACTCGGCTAGAGTGTTATGGAGCAAATCCGGACTCGGTAGACTTTGTCGGGAATGCACAAAGGAGAAATCACCGGCGGTATGGGAATAGCTACAATTCCAAGCTGGAGGAATCATGAATTTCTCTTGGGGTAGCAACAACCATCGGGGCGAGTTCGAGAGTCGGGGATCTTGCAGTAGCGGAATCAAGGAGGGCCCACACAGAACTATGAAGCACAATACGAAATAACAATGCCCCCTCCTCCCACCATCACCCGGCGGTGAGGAGATGTTCAAGCGGTGATAGCTAGCCAAGCTCAATTACGGGCGGCCATGTCAAATTGGCGGCCGATGTAAAAATATTCAGCTAGCTACCAAGGCCTTTGGGTATCAATTTGGAATTTGTTGGAGCCCATAACACCGGGCCTAGGAGGACTCCCCGAGTGACACGGACCCCAACCCCAGCCGAGGTAAAGTACGACTACGAGGAGTGGCTTGCGGTTGGGAGGTGGAACACGAAGACCACCTCAACGGTCGGGAGTAACGAAGCGGAGAGGGAAGCGAGAATGAGAGAAGCCTGGATCTTTGGGCAGACAGACCTCCACCCCCGTTCCCTCAACGATTAAGAAGCACAAGGAGGAGGCGTGCTTCAAGAAATTCATGGAGGTGCTCAAACGGTACCATTAACCTCTTGTTGATGTTTGCGAGGAGTGCCCAAATATGCAAAGCACATTAAGGACATCGTGGCCAACAAGCGAGCTTACCGGAATATGCCACGGTGGCCCTCACGGAGTGCACTTCCGGATACAAAACCGGTTGCCCACGAAGCTCAAAGACCACAGGAGCTTCACAATTCAATTGACAATGGGAAAAGTGCTCCAGAGCTCGCGGGTTTATGTGATTTGGGAGCGAGCATTAACTTGATGCCAACCGGTATTCAGAAGTTAGGTCTAGGAAGTCCTAGACCTACAACGGTGATTTGCAGCTTGCGGTGCGTTCCTTAGCAAGGCCGGACGGTATTGTGGAGGACGTGCTAGTGAAATCGCTCCCTAATCTTCCGGTGGACTTTGTTGTCTTTGGACTTTGAGCCAGACGCGGACGTCCCATTTATTTTAGGATGACCTTTCTTGGCAACGAGGGGAAAGCATTAAATGATGTAGATGCAGTGATTAACAATGCGAAACCAAATGGTAAGGAAGAGGTATTTGATGTGGATAAAGCCATAAAGTTGCCGGTAATAAAGGAGGAACTCGGCAATCGGTGTACTTGATCGAGGCGGAGTTAATCGGATGGTGAGTTGCGGGATCTGGAAGGCAGCGATTAAATCCGATTGCGGAGATAGAGATGCTTATGAAGTGGTACAAGAGAGTGAATGATCACCACCCCAAGCTATCTAAGAAACAATTTCCCAGTAGTTGATGAGATCTTTAGAGCCATTGCAGAAACCATTTATTGAAAAAACTTTTAAAGTTGGAATTAGGAATTACCCCTCATCTAAAATATGTCTTTTTGGGGGAGGAGGGTACTCTGCCGGTCATCATCTCATTAGAATTAACTTGAAGCACGGAAGAATGAGGCGGTGCGATTCATCGGAAAAAGGGAAGAAAGCAATGGGTTGGCAAATGTCAGATATTCGGGGTATCAATCCGGCCTTTTGCACACACCGGATTTTCACAGAGACGAGGAGCAAAGCCTTCATTCAACCACAGTGAAGGTTAAATCCAACAATGAAGGATGTGGTTAGGAAGAAATAATTAAATGGCTTGATGCAGGGTTGGTCTATCCAATTTCGGCAATGAATAGGTCGGCCAGTTCAATGTGTCCCAGAAAAGGGAGGAATGGCAGTGAAGTAACCAATGAGAAAAATGAGATGATTCCCACGAACCGTCACGGGTTGGCGGATTTGCATGGACCACAGAAAGCTAATGAAGTCACGGAAAGATCACTATCCTACCCGTTTATTGGCCAAATACTAGGCAGATTGGTGAGCAAGAATATTATTGCTTCCTTGATACAGATTTTCTGGTATAACCAATAGCCACTTAGCACCCGAAGACCGGAAGAAGACTACTTTCACATGTCCTTATAGGACATATGCATTTAGACCGGATGCCATTCGGGTTGTGCGATGCACCGGCCACATTCGATGCATGATAGCAATCTTTCACGGTATGGTGGAGGATTTCGTCGAGGTATTTATGGATGATTTTTCTGTTTCGGTAATTCATTTGCTACTTGTTTTGCGAGAACCTTGATAGGGTGTTGGCTACGCGTGAGGAATCTAACCTTGTACTTAACCAGAAATGCCACCTAGTCAAGGGCATTGTCCTTGGCCATAGAGTGTCTTGCAGGGTTAGAAGTTGATCGGGCTAAGATTGAGGTGATTGAGGAAATTACCACGGTGTCGATGAAAGGTGTTCTGCCGGTTTTCTCGGGCATGCGGGGGTTCTACACGATTCATCAACAATTTCTCTAAGATTCCTGAACCGTTAGCAAGTTATTAGAAAAGGAGCGAAGTTTGATTTCGATGATGAGTGTGTTAAAGCATTCGAGTTGAAGCAGGGTGGTTAGCTTTATCCTTTATTTCTCTAGTAGGAACAACCTTTTGAACTAATGTGTGATGCGAGCGTGTAGCGTGGGAGCGGTGTTGAAACGTAGGAAGAATAAAATTTTCCACTCTATTCACTATGCAAGCAAAACATTGAACACGGCTCAAAGTAATTATACGATTAAAGAAAAGGAAGTGCTGGCATTGGTGTTCGCTTTGATAAATTAGGATCATATTTGGTTGGTTCGAGTAGTGATATATACGTCATGCGGCGATTCGATGTCTGTTTAACAAAAGATGCAAAGCCGAGATTGATCTGGTGGATCTTGTTGCTGCAAGAGTTCGCTTAGAAATAAAAGATAGAAAGGGGAGCGAAAATCAAGTGGCAGATCACCTACGCAGTTGGAGAGCCGTTCGCACGTAAGGAAGTGGCAACATCAAAGGAGTTCCGGATGAGCAACTCTTGGCAATTGGAGAAGCCGAGGTCCATGGTATGCGGAGACATAGTAGACTTATTGGTGAGTGGAGTCTACCCACCGAGCTACGGACCAGCAAAGAAAAAATTGCGGCATGATTGTCGATATTTCATTTGGGACCAGGCCATATTTGTTTAACGGGGGTCGGATTGGGTGATGAGAAGGTGTATCCGAGGAGAGAAGTCAAATTGCGAGAGGTCTTGAGGAGTTGCCACTCCCTCACTATATGGAGAACTCCATGGAGGCGAAAAGAAACTGACACACAAGGTACTACAATCGGGGTTCTTTTTGGCCTACAGCAATTCCCCACAGGATTCTATGGCATATGTGAAAACGTGCGATAGATGTCAAAGGACGAGCACAATTGAGTAGGAGACAAGAGATGCCGCGGCAAATATACTCGAAGTGGAGGCTTTGATGTATGGGGTATGACTTCATGGGCCCATTCCACCATCATTTGGTAATCATTACATCTTAGTATTTGTGGATTATGTATCAAAGTGGGTGGAAGCGATAGCTTGCCCCGAAATGACAACGAGGTAGTTACAAAGTTTGTGAAGAAACACATCTTCACAAGGTTCGGGACTCCCCGAGCCATTATCGGTGATGGAGGAGCCCACTTTGTCAATGCAAGCTTCAGGAAGATGCTGGCTAAATACGGGGTGCGTCACAAAGTAGCAACAGCTTATCATCCCCAAACTAGTGGGCAAGTGGAGGTGTCAAGCAGGAGGAGTGTGATTCTTCAAAAGACGGTGAATGCCCACTTGTGTGATTGCTCTAGTAAACTAGATGATGCGTTGTGGGCATACGGGAGCCGCCTACAAGACACCAATTGGGACCTCTCCATATGTCGGTTTAGTCTCACAGGAAAGCACATCATGCGCCGGCGGAACTAGAACATCGAGCTTTCTACGAAGTTTGAGGAAATTGAATATGGACCGGACCTAGCGGTAGAAGAGGCTAATGCAGCTCGGCGAACTCGACGAGTTTCGTTGGCATGCTTACGAAAGTGCAAATATTACAAAGGACAAACAAAAAATGGCATGATAAGCATGTGGTACACCGTGTCTTCGAACCGGGCAAAGTGCTACTCTTCAACTCGAGTTGAAATCATTTTCGAGGGAAGCTACGCTCCAAATGGTCGGGGCCTTTTGAGGTAGTGGATGACCACTTGCCAGATGTAGAGTTGTGGCAAGAAGATCGAACTGCCCGTTCTTGGTAAATGGGCAGAGGTGTAAGCATTATTGGGGTGAGGATGAATGTAGGGGCATCAGTCACCCTAGGGGCGGAATTAACTTAAATGACGTCGGCGGGGCAGAGTGAAGCGAGGCTGTTGGCACACGGGAGGCAGCAGTGAAATGTAATTATGTACATATGAAAAAAAAAAAAAAAAAAGATTTTCATTTTTATTTAATATTTTGGTAGAATAGGAGTGTAAATAGAAAAATAAAAATATTATTTGTTCTCCAATTTGGAAATTCTAACCGATTTCATGTGATAAGATGTTGTACAGGTTGAACGGAGAGAAAAAAAATGCAAAGTAATGAAAAAGGGAAAACGAGGTAGAAGAATTTATTTTAAGTGGCAAAAGCAGTGAGCTGTACGATGGCTCAAGTGTCACGGAGGAGGCTCGTTACCCTGCGTGGCCGTTGAAGGCAAATCTGGAATTTAAAATTCAGGAGATACTGCGTGATAACTCACTGTCACGGAGGGCATGCTCCACCCTCCGTGACACGTTGGCGTGTTAGCTCCGCGTCGGGTCACTCCAGTCACGGGCGACCCTTGTAGATTTTCTACTTTTAAACCCCAAAACCCCTCATTTTCTCCTACTTTCTTCTACCCTCAGCCAATAATACCCCCAAAATCCCCTCCCCTCAACGTGTCACGGCATAAGAATTACAATTTCTCAACTTTTCTTCGTCATACTCGAATCAAAGGTGTGTTCTTGAACTCAACTTCAATTTTAGCTAAAATTTCATTTTAGCATGTTTAGGAAAAATCCATGCCCATGACATAAAATTGAGCTTAAATACATTTGGGTTGTTGGTAATTGTTGTTCGTAGTATACGTTGTGATCACTTATGAACTCGTTAATTGCGGGCTTAAATGAATTTTTGTGCTAAATTGTGGTTAGGGATAGTTGTGAAGTTGAAAAGTTGAATTGAGAAGAAGAGGAATTGAAAAATTGTGGGTTGTGCATGTTGGGTGAATTGTATTGTATGCTTATCGTGTATGTAGAAATGATGCAATTCTCGGGGGTGCAAATTGGTGAAATTCAAGAGCTCATCGAATTACATGAAAATCGGTAATTACTTAGTTTGAGTTTATGGAATATTCTTGTTTTCTTATTTTCTTTTAGTTTGAATGCCATGTGTAATGAAATGATTATCGATAGTATGTTGGAATTAGTTTATGCAGTACGAGTAGTACATAGGGATTTATGCGTCGAATTTTAAGAAGGCACGAGGCGATTTTATTTATGTTTTTACTTTTGCTAGTGTTTTAGATTTGTATCTTCTTGTAAATTAGAATAAAGGTGTTCTTGCCGAATTGCATAATGTGAGCTAAAGACTAGAGGTGTGGGGTGGCGAGGCAAAGCCCAACCTTAGTCAAAAGCTAAGTTAATTGACTAACATTGTTCATCATTTTCTTTGGCCGAGAGACAATGTCTAGCGAGCAAGACAAAGGGAAGGCGCATCAACATCGGGCGCGGAAGAAACGGTAAAACTGGGCAGCCGGTCCAGCTGGCCACCGGCAGTTCCACGCGCCGGCGCATCCAATATGGAACACGGTGGGTGAGAAGGCGAAAGAGGAAAAAGTGGTACACCAAACAAAGAGAACAAATACTTCCACAGGAACATAATGCACTTAGAACCATTAGCTGGGTTCCCGGATAGTGCAAAGGATTGACGGCTGGCAGGCTACGTTTCATTTTCGGCGAGCCCAAGGAGTGCAACTGCGCAATCAGAAAATTCGCCAAGCGGAATCCGACGAGGAGTCACACCATCAAGATAAGGGCCAAATCGTCACATTGGAGCCTCACCACCTCAATGCCATCCTAGGGCGCAAATACAGACGCCCGCGTACTCACGCGAGTGAACATCACTCCACCTTATGCGGACATCAGACGCACATGTGTGGAAACCCGGTCCACGGCACGTTGGAGCCGGCACAAGGAGAGGGGCTACCATCGAGCTGACTGCCCTATGCACGGAGATGAGCAGGAAGCTAGAATATAGCTTAAGATCGTTTGCTCTGTTTGATTAGGGGGTGCACATAGCCAGTGTGACCGGGATCGTGTATGCTGGTATATGCCACGATGAAAGAGTGCGGAGATCATGTTGGGGCGGTGATCATCCCGCAAGAGACCCGGTGCATCAAGGGCGCAGTGCAGTTCGGCGGAGGCTGCGCGGCGTTCTGAGAGGCCTTGAGGTCGAGGAGGAGGCCCTAGATTACATCCCGCGAGATAGAGCGGTGTCGCATTGATGTCACAAAAACTAAGGCACCGACACCACTCATGGGCTGTTCTCACATTGGTAGAAGCGACATGCCTCGGGACGATCAATATATGTCCCGCATGTTCGGGTGCGAGATGCTCCGGCTACGCATAGGCGGGAGTCCGGCAACAGAGGACCAGTACATGGCGGCTCGACTTAGATTACCCATTAGGCGAGAACGCGGCGTATGTAGGGTGGGCCCGGCTTTTGTGGGCCTAGGTGGCCGCTCCCACGGACGAGGAGGCACATCGCGAGGATTCCGACGTTAGTCGGAGGATTCAGCAGTGGGGTCGAGACATGGGAGATGGCACACGATGAGGAAGTGGAATACTTTGGCAGTAGTCGAGAGTTTCTGATACCTTTACTGTTTGTAATTGAACACTTGGGGGCGGTGTTCGATTTTAAGTGTGGGGTGGGGAGTAGTTGAGTCACTTGGTGCCTTCTTATGTATATCATCGCATGTTCACTGTCTTGTTGGCGTATTTGTTTTAATTTATTGTATTTGTTTATGTGTATGTTCATTGTTGTAAATATTGTTGTTGTGAAATTGGTGTTGTGTGCTGTGGAATGATGTTGCTTGATTATGTAAATAGTCTTGTAAAAATCTATCGACATTTTTAAAAATTTATTAACTATTTTTCTTTTGGGTTTCTCGGAGTTTTGTTTTCGGTTCTTTTGCAGAAGAGTCCCAGTGAACCAGCTTTGAAGTAGTAAATAGTAGCCCTTCTCTATGATGGATGGATGGCGGCCGTCTTGGGGAAAGGTAGTCAATAGGAGTAGTTATATTTCGTTTTATTTTTCGTTTTTATTTTAAATTTTTTTCCTTTAGTTTGTTTTAGTTGGATTGTTGGTTTTCTCCATGCATGTTGCTACCCTATGGCTCCAACATCCTTGTTGCGTGTTGTACATAATAATTATATAGCAAAGATGATTCGTGAAAGCATGCAAATTGTTGTACATATGTAAGACACTTATGTAGTAGAATTCAATTCGATTGTGATTGAGGCTTAATTTTGAATTCTTGTGATTAGGCGATTAAAGAATGCTGGGAAGTCATCTTGAGTTGAGCATGTGCATCGAGTGATAGTGAGGGAATTGTTCATTCCATCTTTGTTGTCGGTGTCTAGAACTTGCACATCGTGTGTACGAAACGAAATGAAGGAAGTGTAGTGTAGGAAAGGATGTAGGCGTTTTTTTGTCAACCAAAAGTTTTTTGTTTTTCTTTTTCATATCTACCTTGAAAATTAAAGCCCAGTCAGCCCGTTGAGCCTTTCACCTTGATAAATTTTCTTTTCGATTTTCTTTTGTCAAAAGGATTGTGAACCAAGTGAACCCCTTCTTTCATCAGTCCTTAAACCAAAGTCGAAGCTCTTAAGCGCTCAAGAAATATACAATTTTCCCATGGTGTCAAGGAGTGAAGTGATAAAAGAAAAGAAAAGTGATGAAAGAGAAAGAGAAGAAAAAAAAGGAAGTTGAGGGTGAAATGGCGGATTTGAAGGAAAGGAAGTTGCTTAACTCAACTTTCTCTTCGATTAGTCAGTGTGTTATAGAGATGGGTGATAAGTATGAGGATAAACTTCGAGAAGAGGAGGAAGGAAGAAAATATTTTTGGAATTTGATGGGATGTGTGAAAAAGCGCTTAAGGAAGCTAGTTACTATTATTGGTTAGCCCGGTATATACTAGTTCCATAAATGCGGCGCATTACAACCCGTTAAGTCCTCGTGATCTTACATCTTGCATCATATATTATTGGAGTAAAACACTAGAGGCAAGCTTATGAGTCGTAACACAATGCATGTGAATTCTTTTGGGAGAGTGAGTGAAATTGTGTGCATATATATACCCCGACATGAATTTCCTCAGAGTTCATGTGATTAAAAGAGAATCTCTCCTATTGTTGTGAGGGCACATATTTGACGATAGATTGAATTTCTTGTCGGATGTCTTGATCAGGTTATTTGCAGGAGTTTGCTAAAATTTTGAGAGTCGATTCTTGTGCTAGGAGGTCTTGATTTATTAAGTGTGGTTGTAATAACATTATGCATGTTTCTCTTGATGATTTGCTTTGAACATAATCGGTGTAAGTACTTCGGTTGTCGAGCCTAAGTATCCATGATGGGATATCGATTGCATGAGTTGTATAAATATTGTTCAGGGCGAACAAGATTTTAAGTGTGGGGTAGGTGATGGGGGCATATTTATATGCCAAACTCGATACTCAAATGTATAACTTTTGTCTTGTTTGTCTATTAATGTGTGTACATTCTCATGTAAATTGTGCGGAAGTGTGATTTTATACTAACCAACATGATTAGCGTTATTTTGTAGGAAAAACATGCTCAGTGAAGAAAAATGAAATGTTGGAAGAAATCGAAGATGCACTCGGGAGCGAGCAAGGCGGTTGGTGAAGCAAGGATCCATGATGGCTCATGGATGGGTAGTGTTTCTGTGCCATCGCGGATTTTTGTGGGATGGAAAATTCCAATAAATTCCGATTGAGGGTCCGCGATCGGGCCGTGCCACGTTTGAGTGAATTCTTCCAGACTTTGCATTTCGAGAGAGGGTCCGCGATTGCCAGTGGCACGTTGGCGAGCTCCGCGAGGCACGTCGTGCCACGTTGGAAGCAATTACACAAGGCGGACAATTTCCGAGAGGGCTTCAGCGTTTGCACCGTGTCACGGAGCGAGTGCTCCCGCGGTGCACGCCGTGACACGTTGCCTCGTATTCAGAAAATTTATCCCTAGTATAAATAGAACACTTGAGGGGCATTTTAATTATTTTGACTTGGTGGAGCAAACGTGGAGTTCTGGTAGTTTGAGGGCCAAAATTCTTAGGGTTTCTCTATCTCTTTCTTCTTCCTTTCAATTGTTTGTATGATTAACACTTGTTTGTGATGTTTAATCCACAAATGAGTGGCTAATTCTCCTTCTTCTTTGAGGTTATGAACCTTTGTGTTGAAATGTAATTATTGATTCTTTGGTTTATTTTCTCTTTTCTTCCATGGTTGTTCCTATTTGTTCTTGTTTCTACTACATTAATGCGGCAATGTTGAGCTGTAAATCCAAGTCCGATTTCACTAGGAAGACAAGAAATTGGAAAGTTGTGAATTAATAGGATATGATGTTTTCTTGGTTTGGAAAGTGGGAATTGATTTACCTTCGGGATAGAATATGCCCAGAAAGTCGTATTAGTCATGTGTGGAATCGGTTTTGTATAGCTAGAACTTGGGTCAGCCTTCTTATCACGAAATGTAGGTGGAAGGTTCATGATTCTTAAGTTGGGTTAAATATGAGAGTTTTAATCCATAGGCATTAGTTCCAACTAGCAGCTTTGAGGAAAAAAGATAAACCACGTATATTGATAGTTCGTTTCTTCACATGTTCTTCGTAGCCTCGGCATGCTCTCATCCATAGTTAAGACTCAATTGTATAATTAACTTAGTTTAGTATAAAAATTATATTCTCAAAAACACACAATTTTTCTTTACACGGTTGTCTTCCTTTGTTGTAGTGGTAGTAAATTAACATGTGAAGGTTTCACCTAGTATTCCTATTCACATTAAGGTTCGACATTAGGTTCTTAAAAAGAATGCATATTACTTGTACGGCCTTTCGTACACTTGCCGGGCTCATCAGTATACCCACCGCTCGGTGGCGAGCACAATTACCAGCCCGGGGCCCGAGGACGCTCAAAGGTGCCCTCACGACACAATCGAGTCTCAATAATCAATAATCACATATATAGCAAGCATGCTTAAAATGAAAAATACTATACGTATTTTGATTTCTTATTCTGAACTCTTTACGTATTATCTTGAATCGAGATCTTATGCGAATGTATGGCTATCTTTTGTAGCCAGATATACGGCGATGGCTATGTAGCCAAGTGCTATACATTTGTATGGCTATCTGGCGCGAGGTACTATGCGTACCGTATGGCTATACGTAGCCAAGATATTATATCGATTTACTTTACTAGCTTTTATTAGAAAATATGTCATATTATTATAAAACATGCTTGCTAAACGCATCTTTTGGCTATTGAGTCTAAAATAATATCACCATGCATTTGGCCCATTTCTTCATTAGACTTTGAGATGAATATGATATAATAACGCAGACGAGGTTTTTCTTGAATCGCACACAACTATTCGACTCGGGAATTCTATTACGGAGTTCATTTGTTTATACTAGGCTAAAGTTACTAACTTGCCGAAAAAAAGCGCTTTACATACCTTCGCTTAGTTATCCGACTAACGGTGAAGCTCGGTGAGTACTCCATTCTTCTCCCAACTTCATTCACATATACATCATTAAAACTACATATGCAAAAATTACGGAAGAAAACATAACTTTCGATATATTTATAGCCAGCTTTGGCTTATCGAAAAACGATTAAAAACTTGCTAATTCTCGAAAGTCCAAAAGGGAGAAGTATTCACTTTAAGGCTAGGAGTACATTGACACCCTAATTTGGGCAATTCCACTTACCTTAGCTCGGCCAGCGCGATGATTTGTCGACCAAATTTGGTGAAACCATCCTTAAAGATACTCTCACTGCTGCTAAATACCTCGGTATTTTGAAGTTAATTTAATTTGGACCGCGTTTGACGGCGTAATCGGGCGATAATTATCAAGAACCTCACGTACCCTCGGTTTTCTATTTGTTCATTGGAAATTATATGTGAAATGAAGCAAAAACCAAAGTTTGAAGGCTTATATATAATTGGGACCTATAAGTCGCATTCATGGAATGCGATTTATAAGTCGCATTCCTGAAATGCGATTTATAAGTCGCATTCCTGGAATGCGATTTACAAGTTGCATTTTGCCTTGCGACGCGCCGACTTGGCGCTTGTCCGATCTTTCCCCGGGCCTTTTTTCTAGCATGTATGGCATTCTAAAACTCTTAACCAACATGCGAGTAGGCCATCTACGTGTCAAGAATTTACGGGGTGTAACAGGGGCCAGGTTAGGTTCTTGTTCATATACTTTCTTGTTAGATATAGTTTATGAATTTATAGTCGTGCATCTTTAGTTCTTATTTTTGTAGTGGTTTACTAGATGCAGGTTATGGATAAGAAAGCTTACAGGTTAACTTCTGCCCTTGTCGCTGACTAATTTTAGTTCTTTATAAGCTTATATTTAGCTTTTATTACTGTCTTACATATTCGATACACATTGTACTGATGCCCACATGTGGGGCGCTGCATACTTGCCTGCGGGTTTAGACAGACGGTTTCTGGACCTCCGTTAGTAGCTATTCAGAGTTAGCAGATTGGTCAGCTCCTTTCATTTAGAGTTGCCAGGTAGTGGAAGTTTTCTATTTTTGTTGTATAGTTTTGGGTAGGTCGGGGCCCTGTTCCCACCACTATTCCACTCTTAGAGTCTTGCACACTATACTTTTCAGTTAGTTGGTTGTTGTTGGCTATGTGGGGCCTATGTATGTTATATTTTGCATGTTGACCGGGTGGGGCCTAGTATAGCTTGTTAGTACCAGCCTTGTCGGCTATAGTGTGAATATGACTGCCCGCTTTTCCTTCTATTATAACTAGTCAACATGGTGGTCTTGTCGGCCTGCATAGGATCCCTTTATTGTTGTGTTTGTTGGGCTAGCTGTTTTGTTTTACAGGTTGGTATGTGGCCTTGTCGGCCCGAGGTTGTGTTTATAGTTGAGATATAGCAGTTTGTTGTCTTGATTTTGAGTTTCTAGAAGGTACCAGAGTTGCATATGCCCATCCAGGTCTGCCAATGTCCCAGTTTGGCATTAGCTGCCAGTCATGCCTCCCAAGGTGGGGCGTGACATACAGATTAACTAATTCAAATACACACAAGAAGTCATCAAAACATGGTGAGGGAGTCCATTTCCCAAATATATAAATGTACATGAACCTATCTATCTCCATATCATGAAAATGACATAAGATATCATACCTAGACCATGTAGCCATATACAGTATTTCACACATGTTTTTCACCTCAAACTCGATTCATGCCGGTATATCCTGTATCATATTTTGTATATCTGTACCTTTTTGTCTCTATAGTCGTATGTATAATTAAGTAATACCCGCACAATCTCTATCTAACAATCATCCATCGGTGATATGTCGCGCACACGATTGTTGCCCGCTCTAAACTAAAGTAAGTAAACTACCTTTGAAAGCCTCATCACATCACTGTACACACATGCTAGAGGGTCTTATACTTGCCCTTCTAGTCATGACCTGCAAGGGACTCTAGAAATTCATATAGTGTACACCCAACCATATGAAACCTTCATCATACCTGTTTATGTACTCATATTCGTACACCCAGCCACATGGTCTTTTATCCATATAGGTCTGTGTACTTCCTCATACCGCTCACCCGGATGCTCACCCCGGGCACGAGCCTCTCATGTCTCCAACCCTCATTCAGAGTATATTGTACTAGCCTGCTCATCCAAGTTCTTTCCCTTTGGCCCCAGTCCTCACATTCACCATCACATCAATGATTTGCATTTCCATATCATATAGTATCTCATGCACACATTCGATTGATACCAACTTTCTCCTCAATCTCGGAACATACATATAGCACAACAAATAATAAATCACACACGAAAAAAGTTACGTATACATATCAACAAGTATAATAAAATGCATAGTTCCAAACCCAATTCCATATCCAAATATTATAACACCAATTTATATCCATAACATTACATGGAAGTGAAACCTGGCCTGCTCGTTGGTTTGAACTCCGCTGCAGCAGCATTACTGCCGCCAAAATGATCTCGTTGTAGCGGTACTATTTGGTAGTACTGCGATCAATTTTCTTCCTAGTTCCTCCCACAAATTGTTTCTTCTCCACCTAGTATCTCATCTCCACCATGCCCACCACAATGGAGGCAGCATCTTATCAAGTTTATTTCATCAGGAAAATCACCTAATAAGTAATGTTCGCAGACCAATCAACATGTCATCATTGCACCAACATATCATGCCATTATATAAAGTCTAACTCCTCCAAATTACAGGATTTAACTCAAATTCTGTAATAATCATAGACTATTAACTGTTCAGTTACCGCAACCTATAAACATGATCTATAGGAATATCTGTTCAATGTTTCTATTTGGGAAAAATGACTATAATTCTTTATACATGAAACTATATTCGACAAGAACGCCCGAAGATCATTCTACACACCATCAATTCGATTCCACCTATATCCTTACGCATAGACTAATTATTATTGCAATCTATTTCCTAGGGGTTTTCACATTATGGGGATATTACCACCGCTTTCCTAATTCGTTCACCCACTAAATCTCACCGGTTTCAAATAGTCAATAACAATTTATCTAGGTTTCGATCCTACCCATCAAAAGTACATCAACTATATGCACGTATATATTTAACTAATCAAAATCTAACACAAAAGTGAGTAAACCACAATCTAACTGGCGCCAAACAATTGTCAAGATGTTTCCAATTGCATGTTTGCACCAATTCCAGAATTCTTGCGGCAAAGCTCTAGCTATGGAGGATGAATCTTCACCTCCTAGCTCCTCTTCTTTTTTCAAAAATCTATTTTCTATTTTTGAGCGTTTTTATTCAGCCCCTTTTTATAAAATAGGTTTTAAAAATCCTAACCGCAATAGAATTGGAAAATTTTGGTTCGCGTTACCCGCTGCAGCAGTTCTGCTGTGGCGAAGGGTAACCCATCATGGCGGACTCGCTCTAGGCCTCCACTGATTGTGACATAGCCCATTTGAACTTGTTCATCTCATACCATTTATTTTTTGGGGAATTCATTCCAATTTTCTAAAAATTTTAATTTTGCCTGCTCCCACGTGGTCGGGCTGCTATAATGGTTGGGCGGATCATTATACGAGCTCGGTCAAAATGTAGAAAATCTTGGTTGAGCTCGAGTAGGCTCAACTCAGCTCAGTACTATTTAAAGCTCAGTAAGGCTCGGCTCGAGCTCGGCTCGGCTCGAGCTCGGCTCAGCTCGATGCCCAGATCTAACCTTGATAATCAATTGAGATATGGAAATATAATTGTTATTTTTCAAAAAAGAGATTAAGGAGCCCAATAGTGAAATAAAGCAGGAATACTGGTGATATATGTATAATTCTTATAAATATATTTTTTAATTACGATGAATATCTATTTCTTTAAAGAAAAGTTAGAGTTAGTAATTTTGGGACTAGCTTAATTTTTCACTTTAAATAAAGGGGTTTTAATTCATTGTAATCGATCCCTCAAAAGAAATAAAAGTTCTTCTCTCTTTCTCTACAATATTCTTCATTCTTATTTTATTATTTTATAACACGTTATTAGGAGTCTCTAACTTGAGCACTCACTTTGAAAGGATTTGA
This sequence comes from Datura stramonium, assembly GCA_018107945.1. Taxonomy (NCBI): domain Eukaryota; kingdom Viridiplantae; phylum Streptophyta; class Magnoliopsida; order Solanales; family Solanaceae; genus Datura; species Datura stramonium. Next base: position 228,223 of record JACEIK010001240.1, read on the forward strand.
GGTAAGAAAAATTAAAGTTTCTTTGGAAAGATGAAGGTTAGTATTTCTTGATATTTATGTCTTTGCTAATCACAATATCGATTTTGTTTATGGATCTATGGAACGACTTATTGATTCACTAGGTAATTTATTGCTTATATTTGTTCCAGAAGAATAATATTGTAAAAATATATTTATTCTAGAAGAACAATATTGATAAAATATATTTGTTCCTGCAGACTAATATTGTGAAAATATATAATGATATTAATTTGATACCCATTAATGAGTAAGAATGAGAATTTACAAGAAATATATGATCACTAAAAGTGATAATATTTTTATAGGCTTGTTACAATTCAGCTAAAAAAATATGCTAGAGAAATTCTTTATGTTATATGCATACCTCAATTTGCTCCCGAAGTAGCAATATATTAAAAGAGGTTTTAAGCTATCATAATTTAATATAATTAAGGTATGTTCAGATATTATGTTTCATTCTTGAAGAATGAGACATTTTGATAAATGTTACAACAGATCCATTCTTTCAAGTGAATGTCACAATATTTAGTAAAATTTATCAACAGGAACATACTCTTAGTTGTGAAGATATCACGACTCACCTCTAGAAGAGGCAGAATAATTGACAAGTATTATGAATATTCTATATTTTATTCTTGAAGTGGTAAATTTGTAATTACTCATGAAGTAGTACAACTTGCAATCTATCAAAACCCCTGCTTTTACCAGCATGATAGCAAGCACAAACTGGCAGCAAGGACTCAATTGAATGATCAAGCACTCCTGACACAATAAATACTCT
>JACEIK010001240.1:244338-305442 GCA_018107945.1 Datura stramonium
ATAGCCCTTTGTTTCCGGAAACCTGAGATAGAGCTAGCCAGGCACCAGATGTGCCTAGGCCCACCAGTTAGCAGTCCAGGTCCTACTAGGGCACCAGGTGTTAGTCATACCCCCCAAGTCGGGGCGTGATAGGTGGTCAGCCAAAACCTCTTTTATTCTTTATCCTCTCGTCAGGATCAGGAGAGCTCACTTGATATGGTCACAGGTATGTTACGTCTCTTCCATCTAGATGTGTATGCCCTACTAGATCCTGGAGCCACACTATCATTCGTGACTCCCTATGTAGTTTTCCAGTTTGAAATCAGACCAAAAGTCCTCTCAGAACCATTCTCGGTCTCTACCCCAGTTCGTGTGTCAATTAGAGACAGTCGAGTGTATAGAAACTGCCCAGTCTCAGTATTGAGTAAAGTTATTCCAACGATCTAGTAGAGTTAGACATGGTCGATTTCGACCTCATTCTTGGCATGGATTGGCTACACTCCAGTTATGCCTCAGTCGAATGCAGAACTAGAGTCATCACATTTCAGTTTTCAAATAAGCCAGTTTTAGAATGGATGGGTGGTGTTTCAGTGCCTAAGGGTCCGTTTATTTCCTACCTCAAGGCAAGGAAGCTCATTTCAAAAGGGAGAATCTATCACCTAGTTCGGTTCAAAAATTCCAGCTCCGAGACCCCAATTATCCAGTTAGTTCCAGTTGTTAGCGAATTCCCTAACGTGCTTTCCGAATATCTATCGGGGGTCCCTCCCGAGCGGGATAGACTTCGGCATAGACCTTCTTCCAGACACTCAGCCCATTTCCATTCCTCTTTACAGAATGGCTCCAGCTGAGCTTAAGGAGTTAAAGAAGTAGTTAAAGGACCTTTCTGATAGGGGTTTCATCAGGCCCAGCATCTCTCCATGCGGTGCTTCAGTGTTGTTCGTGCGAAAGAAAGATGGTACACTCAGAATGTGTATCAACTAATGTCAATTGGACAAGGTTATAGTTAAGAACAGGTATCCCTTACCCAGGATTGATGACTTGTTCGATCAGCTTCAAAGATCCAGTTGTTTTTCCAAGGTAGATCTCAGGTCGGGGTATCATCAGCTTAGAGTTAGAGAATGTGACATACCGAAAATAGCCTTCATAACTTGGTATGGTCACTATGAATTCCTGGTTATGTCCTTTGGACTAACTAATTCCCCTGAAGCTTTCATGGACCTGATGAACAGGGTTTTCAAGCAGTATCTAGACATGTTCGTCATTGTATTCATTGATGACATTCTGGTATACTCTAGAAATGAGGAAGAACATGCTAACCATCTGAGGATAGTGATGCAGACGCTCAGAGACCGCCAGTTGTTCGCTAAATTTAGCAAATGTGAATTTTGGTTGAATTATGTGACTTTTCTTAGTCACGTGGTATCAGGTGAGGATATTTAGGTAGATCCTCAAAAGATAGCAGCGGTGAAAGACTGGCCAAGACCTACTTCCCCAACTGATATCAGAAGTTTCCTAGGTCTAGCCAGTTATTACCGTTGATTTGTAGAAGGATTTTCCTCTATTGCATCTCCTCTAACTAAGATAACTCAAAAAAAAGGTGAAGTTTCAGTGGTCAGATATGTGTGAGAAGAGTTTCCAGGAGCTGAAGACTCGACTCACTATCGCTCCAGTTTTAACCTTACCATAAGGAACATATGGGTTCATAGTATATTGTGACGCTTTCAGAGTTGGACTCGGTTGCGTTCTAATGCAGCGGGGTAAGGTGATAGCTTACGCTTCCAGACAGCTCAAAGTTCATGAAAAGAACTACCCGACTGATGACCTTGAATTGGCAGTGATGGTGTTTTCTTTGAAGATATGGAGGCATTATCTTTTTGGGGTTCACGTGGATGTTTTCACCGATCACAAAAGTCTTCCGTATGTATTTATTTAGAAAGATTTAAATCTTCGTCAGAGAAGGTGGTTGGAGTTACTGAAGGATTATGACATGAGCGTGCTATACCACCCGGGAAAGGCCAATGTGGTAGCTGATTCCCTAAGAAGGATGTCCATGGGGAGCGTTGCTCATTTTGAAGAGGGAAGAAAGGAACTGGCAAAGGATATTCACAGGTTAGCTCGGTTGCGAGTACAATTGGTCGATTCAGCTGAGGGCGGAGTAATAATACAGAGTGGGTCAGATTCCACGTTAGTTGTTGAAGTTAAGTCAAAGCAGGATGAAGATCCCATACTTCTTAAGCTGAAAGAAGAAGTTCTAAAAAAGAAGTGCAGGCTTTCTCCAAAGGGGGGATGGTGTGCTTCGTTACCAGGGCAGACTTTGTGCACCGGATGTAGGTGACTTAAGACGAAAAATACTGGAAGAAGCACACAGCTCCAGATATTCTATCAACCCAGGTGCCACTACAATGTACCATGACCTGCGGGATATCTACTGGTGGAATGGCATGAAAAGAGACATTGCACAATTTATGGCTAAGTGTCTGAACTGCCAGCAGGTTAAGGTAGAACATCAGAGACCTGGGGTATGACTCAGGATATCAGCATACCCACCTAGAGGTGAGAAGAAGTGAATATGGACTTTATTATAGTCCTACCTCGTACTCATCAGCAACATGACTCAATTTGGGTGATAGTAGATCGGATGATCAAGTCAGCATATTTCCTCCCAGTTAAAACTATGGACTCAGCCAAGGATTATACTAGGCTATACATCCAGGAGTTAGTCAGATTGCATGGAGTTCCCTTTTCCATCATTTTAGATAGAGGTACCCAGTTCACCTCGCATTTTTGGAAGTCATTTCAGAAAGAACTTTGTACTCAGGTCAAGCTCAGCACAACTTTTCACCCTCAGACGGATGGACAAGCTAAGAGGACTATTCAGACCCAATAAGATATGTTGAGAGCTTGTGTGATCGACTTCAAGGGCAGTTGGAATGATCACCTACCTCTCATCGAGTTTATGTACAACAACAACTACCACTCCAGTATTTAGATGACCCCATTTGAGGCAATATATGGTAGAAGGTGTAGGTATCCTATAGGGTGGTTTGAAGTTAGTGAAGCTACCTTGATAAGGCTAGACTCAGTCCATGAAGCTAGGCGGAAGTGCAAATTACCGAGGAAAGGTTTAAAACAGCTCAAAGCCGATAGAAATCATATGTTGTGAGGAGGAGAGAGTTAGAATTTGCTGTAGATGATTGGGTTTACCTGAAAATTTCACCCATGAAAGGGGTGATGATGTTTGGAAAGAAAGGGAAACTCAGTTCGAGATATGTAGGAACTACAAGATTCTGAGGCGAATTGGTAGTGTGGTAGATGAGTTAGAATTACCTTCAGAATTAGCATCTGTGCACCCAGTCTTCCATGTGTCACTATTGAAGAAGTGCATCGATGATCTAACTTCAGTTGTGCCACTAGACAATGTGGAGGTGAAGGATAGTCTCTCTTATGAAGAATTCCTAGTTCAGATCCTAGACCATCAGGTTCGTAAGCTGAGAAATAAGGAAGTCGCTTCAGTGAAAGTCCTGTGGAAGAACCAGCTAGTTGAGGGAGCCACATGGAAGGCAGAAGTAGACATGATGGCTAAATACCCTCATTTGTTTCCTTCCAGTTCAATTTCAGCATCAAGTACTAAATTCCTCCTCAGTACTCTTCTCAGTTCCTCACTCATCAGCTCTATTCAGATTTTCAATGTGCACTCTAGATGTGTTAACTTAGTTAGCATGGTTAAATTAGTTTGGAGTCAGTCATTCCTTCAAAAATCAGTTTATAGTTTCAGTCTGGGAATTATAGCTCTTTTCTCCGTTTTCCAGTAGCTTTAGCCTTCATTTAAGGATGAATGATCCCAAGGGGGAGATATTGTAACACCCCAGAACTTTCTTATACCAAACTCAGACTTTCTATAAAAAGCCAGAAAGCACCAGAAAATTTTTGTCACAGAACGACCCAGATAATGAGTTGTTGTCACCTGTAATGGACCATTATCTGAGTCATTGTCTGTCCTTCAGATTTTCTTTCGGGAACCAAGGAGGCATAGGACAACCAGTTGGAAGGAGTAATGAATCATCATGTCGTCCGTTGTATCCTAGGTCCAAAAACCTGCTAGACCTTTCCTTGAACCAACGAATGGGACTAACGACTCGTGGTTCATACCAACGAGTCATTGTTTCCACCCGTTTCCTGAACCAGCAACCCTTCAGGTAAGGATAGTGTCGACCACAAGTAGACAAAATGACCCGTTGGTTCTACCAATGAGTCATTGTGTAATCCGTAGCAGAGGAGCTAAGTTTTTCCTTCCAATGACAACAAGAGGTACCAACGACCCGTTGTTTCATCCAACAAGTTGTGGTCTCCTTCCGTTGCCCAATCCAGTGAGCCCTGTTTCTAGGCCCAGAACCAACGACTCGTCCCAACGAGTCGTGATATCAACCAATGACTCGTTGTGTGACCCGTTGGTCCCTGTCGGGCAGTTTTCCAGATTTTTCTTCCAGAGTTATTTTTTTAACTTCCCACCTTTTTAATCCCTACACTACGTCATTTGGGTTATATTTAGTGGTTTTAGAGGGTAATCGACGTTCACTCTTCATTCTTCTCATTCCCTTAAAAGTCAGAACGTAGAACTTAGTCAGAAAGCACAGAGCAGGAGCAAGGGTTCGGCTTTCTTCTCAGATCTTCTCAAGGGTTTTCTCCAGGGTTTTCATCACTAGGTATGTGAGAATTTAGCAAGGGAATTGTCCTTCCCTTTTGCCCAAAAACCCAGTTAAATTTTCTTATCAGTCCTAGTCTTAAGGTTTCGAAATTTAGAAATCTTTCAGTCAGAATTCAATCAAATTCATGTGGAATGTTGTTCATATTGTTAGCTGCTATATTTCCATTACTTAGAGATCACGTTGATATATGCTTCCTCTAAATGGATTTTAGCCCTAGCTCTTGAATACAGTAATTAGAGTCTTGCATAATTGATCAGTTATTCATGTTGCTTGATTCTATCAGTGTTAGAATTCTCATATTATTAATATCAGTTGAATTCTCAGTCAGTTGCATGCTAGTCCAGTTTCAGTCAAAATGTTAGCATTTTCAGTATTTTCAGAAATGTCAGCTGATCAATTTGACTATAGTCTTTCCTTGAGGTGTTGATAACGCTCAAACCACATATAAAGTGAACGTTGTCAATAAAGAATCCATCTAGAGGTTGGGTTCGAACCCATAGGGAATATGGAAGATCTATACTAATGCCGGTAAGTGAACTTCTTGGTTAGTTACTCCAATTAGGGGTTTAAGAAAAATAATAATTAAAAATAATGATTGAAATTGTGATGTAAAATCAAAAGTTAAGTCTAACTAAGGTTTGTGTTCCCCATGGGTTCATAACTGCTTCAGGTATACACACGTGATCAATACCAATGCTTACTTGTAGAACTGATAACTAGGGTTCATCCAAACGACTGGTTCGTCCCTATTGGATGACTATACTCAATCACCGGGTCAGGTCTCATGAGCGATTTTTATTTAACCATTATCAATTTGTTCCAAATATAACTATCCTACGATGAGCTCTCGAAGTTAATACAATGATCATCAAGATCAAGGCTTTGTTGTAATTCTCTTTTCCTAATCTCTACCTCTCTAGCTCAAGCAAGTAAAGAATTTGAGCAACTCCTAACGTTGTACACCATTAAGAAACATTTAAGCATGACAAGAATATAATACAAGCATTTTTCATTGGTTTTGAATCACTTTTGTGCAACCCTAGCTCATTAATCCACCATGGTTCCCACAACCCTAGCTATGGAGGTTATAGCCTCTCATAGTTGCAAGGTTGTGATTTGTGTTCATATTTAAATACATAAAGCAATACTTACAATGGTAGATGAGAAAAGCTTCTTTTATTATATCCAAAATAACTCAGAAGAATTCACAACGGTCCAAGAAGAATCAAGAAAGGTTGATCACAAGCCAATCAACTCAATTCTATGTTGTCTCGATGTTCCCTAAAGTTCTCTTACGTCCTCTCATATCCTCTATAATTTTCTCCTCTATTACATAGAAATAAAAATTATTTATAATAGTAGAGTAAGCCTTCCTTGTTCCTTCATGGGTAAATTGGGATTTGTAACGCCTTTTCCTAGTTGGAAGTAGGATTTGACTTTCTAAAAAATAACCTAGAAAAGTATTTATACAAATAATTATAAATTTTTCATAAATTAATAGAGTAACTAATTTAACTACTGCCGCCTAATCCTATGAATCATACCATGAACCTACGAGTAGCTATCTCGTACAATGCTGGCCCGACCTTGAATTTGGTTAAGTCACAAGTTGGTACGACTCATACAATTCTCTTACGAGTCATACAATGCTGTCGTGGTACGTCTTGAAGTTAGGCATCCTCTAAATATTTTCCGCGAGTGTTGTGGTATAATTCGTACCTTGATATCACGACTCGTGACTGCCTTATTCCCTAGGATCCGCCAATCACATTTTCTCAGAGTTCACCATGGCTCTTTGGTGCAAGTCGTATGTGGTCATCATGACTCATATCTTCCATTCTACCATGAGCTCGAGACAAGTGCAACTTTTCTTATTTTCCCAAGCGCTGTAATTACGACTCTTACCAAGAGTCGTACATATTAGTACCTTATGCAGTTCCTCTAAATTTTATCACGGATGCTTTATGTATGGCTCGCACTTCCAAAATTATGACTCCTTCCAGTGCGCAATTTCACCATTTCGGCACTCTTTTCTCTTCTTTTGCTGACTCAACTCCAATACATAATTTCCACACGAAAATAAAGTAAAAGTGCATCATATATGTATAAACACACTTAAGACTATGCATATTATCTATGTTTTAAGCGTCGAAAGTGTTGTAAATTCACGGCACATCAACACCCTCAACTTAAGACTTTGCATGTCCTCGGGAAAGAAAACTAAAACTAAAAATGAAGCTTAACTAGAAAATAAACATAGGATACTACAGCCAACAATCAATCAAAATTTGCACCATAAACAACTTTTGACCCTTTTTCTCATAAACCAAATCAACATATGCACATCAAGCAATCACAAATCATGATAAACAGGGATCAAGATATGTCATCTAGTTATTAACAGGTAGTCAAGTCATCACCGGTGCTTCTCACATAGCTGGCGAAATCAAACACAAACCATGTACCCTCACAACAAATGAAGTCCCCCCACTCACCAAATATAGAAAAATATGAAACATGGGACTGAACAAGTAAGGCTCTCTCCCTCACAAAAATTTGAAATAATATATTCGTCTGTATTGCTATTTTTCTAATTCGGTTTGTCAGATAATTCGACTAAGATCTTGTAGGACTTGCTTTTGTCTTGTAATGTAGGCTTTTGTTTGGGTATGGTAGAGATAAAATCTTTTGAGTGACTAAACCCCTCCTTGGCACTACATACATGTGGCTCCATTTTTTCCACTTTTTTATCCTTTTACTCTTTTTTACTTTTCCTCCCTTTTTACCCGCTTTATGCACTTATGAGTGTGGTGTATTTCTTCAAACTTTTTATGCATCACTCTCTTTTTGCATTTTATTTTTCAATTTTTTTTCTTTTCTTTTGTCACACCACACCTCATTTTCACTTTTTTTCTCTTCCTTTTTCACCTTCTAATTATTTATACCCCCTACTCTAGCAACCCTCAACTTAGGAATTTTGCTATGTTATGGGGATTCTTAAGGAGGGACTAGAGCCAAAAAATGTTCATTACAAAAAATGAGTCACAGTTAGTATGGTTGATCAAAGAAAGAATGATCTATTTAAGCTCAAAAATATGGATCAAGGGAATCATATGATTTTGATAGGGTTATTTAGGCTAAAAATAGGCTCAACAAGAACGGCCTATGATCCTTTCTTAACCAAGAAACCTAAAACCTATGCAAAGACAAACCAGACAAGTTTTAGATTCTCTATGTAAGTACTGAACTAGGTATTAGACCTCACTCACTCATGGTATGACTTGCATTCACTCTTTGCTTATGCGGTTTATACGCCCAGCCATAAAAACTATACATGCTAATATACCAAATGTCATATAAAGATCCATAAAAATCATGCTTTCTATCACAAGTACATAGCTAATCATCAAAAATTTCTAAACAGGGTGTAATACCCCATAAAGGCCCTAAGAATAGACTCGGGAGTTTAATTTTAAAAGTGCGAGAAAGAAAGCGGCAAAGCATTACGGGACGGGCGACTCAGCGACTGGAGTGGATGGATGCCACGAGTCATCGGCTTTATCATGGAATGGGGTTCGGGAGCAGTGGTGACTACGGACGGTGTAACGACTCATTGCCAGGAACAACGAGTCATTGTTACCCGGTCGTTGGAAGAGGCGAGCTTAGGCTAGGGAAACAACGGGGCATCCAACGATTCATGGTGAGAAGCAACGGCCCGTTGTTTTTAGTCATTGTTTGGTTGAGAATTCCGGTGCGTACAATGGATGGAGACCACGACTCATTGGATGCCACCATGGGTTGTAGTGAGGCTCTTGGAAAGGAAAGTCGGAGATGGTCAAGGGGTTGACAATAGTCGATCCAACGACCCGTTGATTTAGGAAACAACAAATACGATGAGTCGTGGGAAGAATGCGAGGATGTCATGGCCGAGTGGATCCAATGACTCGATACCACGGATCATTGCTTTTTGCTACCCGTTGGATTGGCCGTTGTTCTTTAGGAGGCAGTTTTGGAAATAATTTTAAGGGCAGTTTCGACTTTTCCAAGTTTTAAGACCCTAAAACTACGTCATTTTGTGTATTTTCGAGTGGGTTAGGTGAGTTAAGTCCTATTTATGCATGCTCATTCTCATGCAGCTTCGAGAGATTTTGGGAGATTCAAGGTCTTCTTCCCCAAGTTTCCATCAATTTCTTTATGGGTATTCAATGAACATCGAAATTCGGCCCATCTCTAGGTATGTATGGTTTAGAACGGGTGAAATTCTTCCTCACCCATGCCCAAACTTCATTTTGAATCATGAATCCTTCTATTCAAGTCTATGGGATTTTACTCAAATGCATGAAAATGTGATTTCTCTTTATGGGTATGATTTAATTGAGTTTTAATTATTGAATTATGAATGATGGGAAGGTTTTATTATTGTTTTATTTAAATCATGCATCAAGCTTTTTAAATCTAAAATGCCCATTTGATGAAGGTTCATGGCAAGTTATGATTTATGATGAATATTCAATATTTTAAATTTATTGATGACCGAAAAGCATGAATTCAATTTACCCATGTTTATGTGCATATTTTGAAAGAATTGAATATGATGAAGTATTGGGCAATGCCATTATGTTGAAGAATGATTTATGATTTATGAGGCGAATTACATGATTTATCGATTTATGTTGTTGGCTGATGAAAAGAGCCTATGATTCTTGGCTAATCATGTTTTAAAGGGGATCAGTGATGATAAATGTTATATTTTATCCAATGAATCTTAATACATGATTTATGTATGAGCTTATATGCATGTTTTTGGGAGTCGTATCTAGCACCAAGCTTGGCTAGCATTCAAAGAAATACGTCGGTGTCTCATAACCACATGTCACCTTGGGTTTCTAATAATGTATGTTGTATTGATAATGATCCCCTCAAATGTAATATCACACCTAATGCACGACCCTCGCACAGCAAGCCGGGGGTCGGCTCTGCCAGAAATTGAGATAGGCTGGGCATCATGAAAGGCTCTATCATGATGGTGTCGGTTATGATGAGTCCTTCCATTATTCCTCATGCTTTCATGCATTGCTGTATTTATGTTACATTGGCTCAAGTTATGTTTTGCTAAAGTTACTTACGATTATGATTGTGAATGCTTATGAATGATTTGGAAGTCTTATGTTTTCTTATGAAGTTTGTAATCTGATCATGATGTCCTTCTCCCATGGTTATTTATGAGTTTATTTTGCTTTTAAATGTCCATTTTACTTACCTTTCATACTCGGTACATTCCATTATGTGACCAAATAATTTCTATGTTGTATCGTTTCATGATGCGGGGTCCGAATCTCGGGTTCATCCTCATCCTTAATCCATCTCGGCTTACTCTCGATTCTTGGTGAGTCCTCATATTTCGGAGTCGTTTGGCAGACTTTCATATTATTTATGTTTCGGTATTGATCGGGTTAGTTGGAAATATTGTCCCATCAGCCCATCATATGTATTAGAGGCTTTCGGACAATGTTTAGTATTTGGCTCATGTGTACGCTTAGTATTTTCTGGTGTTATTCTATGCTTACATTTCCTCTTGTATGTGCTAAGTATTCTGCATTATTAAATGAGATTAGATGCATGCATGTTCCATGCGCCGAGCATGCCCATATGCTAGGCAGGGTAATGATGGGGTCATGCACGGACCACTAGGACGACGCGGCTCGGCCCGTTCCGCTCACGGGATATCGACTAGCGGGGGTGGCGGACAGCGCCAAAACTGATTCTATACCCTTGCCTCGCGCCGAGGTGCAGGGGTCTTCCCGGACGTAGTCACTGGTATGGTACGAGTCTTTCATATCGATGTTTATGCCTTGCTAGATACAGGGCTACCTTGTCTTTCATGACTCCTTACATTACTAAACCAGCCTTGAGTTAGTCAGGGGACCTTGTCGGAACCATTTCGATTTCGACCCACTGTTGGTGATTCGGTCATAGCTAGACAGTATGGAGAATGCCCGTCACGGTGTTTCGTAAGGTTACCTCCATGGACTTAGTAGAGTTATCCATGATCGACTTTGATATTATTCTTGGCATGGGCTGGTTGTTTTCATGTTATTGTTTGATTAATTGTAGGACACCTTACGGTGGAATTTCATTTTGGGTGATCGGTGTTGAGTGGAAGGGTAGTTTAGGCGGTACCAGTAGGTCAATTTATTTCTATCTTAAGGCCAGGAGGATGATCTCTAAAGGTTGCATGTACCACCTAGTTAGGGTTAAGGATGTGAAGTCAGAGACCCAGGCCTTTTATTAAGTTTACGTGGTGTGTGAATATCGAGGGTGTTTCTGATGATTTGCTCGGTGTTCCGCCGGAGAGGAAAATTAATTTCAGTATTGATCTATTACCCAATACACAACCTATCTCTATTCCTCCTACGGGATGGCTCGAGTCGACTAAAGGAATTGAAGGATCAGCCCAAAGGATCTATTAGATAAGGTCTTCATTAGACCAAGCTGTAGTCTCCATAGGGTGCACCGGTTCTATTTGTTCGAAAGAAGGACGGTTCCCTTCGCATGTGTATTGACTATCGGCGGTTGAACAAGGTTACCATCAAGAACGGGTGCCCCTTAACCGAGGATTGATGGTTTGTTTGACCAGATTCAGGTTGCCAAGTCCTTTTCGAAGATTGATCTCAGATTCGGGTACACCCCGGCTCGGTGTTCGAGTGACATCCCAAAGACCGCTTTCAAGACTCGGAGTATAATCATTACAAATTTTTTGTTATGTCTTTAAATAACCAATTCCCTACTGACTTTTATGGATCTAATGAAAAAGGTGTTCAAGCCATATTGGACATGTTTGTGATTGTTTTCGTGGCGACCATCTTGATATACTCACGGAGCGAGAGGGTATACCGCTCACTGAGTAGTACTTCAGACCCCTCAAGGATCGTCAACTATATGCAAAGGAAGTCTGATGAGTGCGAATTTTGGCTACTTAGTGGCATTTCTGGTTCATGTGGTATCAAGCGAAGGCATAAGGGTAGATTCCCAAAAAATTGAGGGCGGTGAAGAATTTGCCTAGGCTGGTGAACCCTTTGGAAATTTGGAGTTTCTTGGGTCTAGGCTGAGTACTGGGTTGTGAGGGTTTCTCATCTATTATGGCTCCTTTGACCAAGTTGACTCAGAAAAGATAAAGTTCAGTGAATTGAGAGAAATTGTGAGAAAAAGCTTCCAAGAGTTGAGGGCAGGCTCACTTAGGCACTATGTTGACTTTAGCAGGAGTGCGAATGACTTTGTTGTATATTGTGATGGTTCGAGAATTGGACTTGGATGTGTGTTGGTGCAGCGTGAGAAGGTAATAGAATATGCCTCAAGACAGGCGAAGATCCATGAAAAGACTTATCCGACCCATGATCTTGATTGGGCTGCGGTGGTGTTTACGTTAAAGATATATGGCATTACTTGTATGGGGTCCACGTGGATGTGCTCACGGATCACAAGATCTTACAAATGTGTTTACTGCAGAGAAAGACCTAAATCTTCGGCAAAGGAGAGGTGGTTGAGGTTGCTAAAATACTACGACATAGTGTCCTCTACCATCCGGGCAAGGCAAATGGTTGCGGATGCGCTTAGTAGGCTCCGATGGAGAGTGTGTCCCATGTGGATGAGGGGAAGAAGGAGTTGGTGAAAGATGTTCTGACTTGCAAGGCCCCAGGAGTTAGATTGATCGACTCGACAGGCCTGGGGTGTTATTTTATATAACAAGTCAGAATCGTCCTTGGTGGTTGAAGTTAAATCCGGGCAAGATGAAGATCCAATATTGAAAATTTGAAGGAGGCGGTGCGGAGTCGGGAAGGTGGAGGTTTTCTCCCAAGGGGGATATGGTGTGCTACGTACAGAGTCAACTATGTGTTTCGGATGTCGATAATTTGAGGTTTGGATATTGCATGAGGCACATGGTAACAAATATTCTATCCATGGTATCCACGAAGATGTATCGGGACTTGCGAGAAATCTATTGGTGGGATGGTATGAAGAGAATATTGCGGAGTTCGTAACAAATGTCCAAACTATCGGCAAGTGATCGAGCATCAAGATTCGGGAGGTGTAATTTAGGATATTAGCATTCCCACTTGGAAGTGGGAGGGAAATAAATATGGATTTTCTTACGAGGCCTACCTCGTACTCGCCGACACTATGACTCCAATTGGATGGTGGTAGACAGGTTAACTAAGGCGGCACACTTCCTGCAGTCAAAACCCTCCCAGTTCGGATGATTATGTTAAGTTGTATATTAGAGTTGGTTCCTTCATGGCATGCCCTTGTCTATTATTTCAAATCGAGGTACTCGGTTTACTTCTCAATTTTGGCGTTCTTTACATAAGGGACATGGGACTCAGGGTGCTTCCGTCTGACATTCCATCCGCAAGCGGATGGCCAGGCGGAACGAGCAATCCAGGACTCTTGAGGATATGTTGAGGACATGTGTTATGGATTTTAAAGGAGTTGGGATGATCATTTTCCCTTGATCAATTTTGCTTATAGTAATAGCTATTACTCCAGTATCCACATGGCACCGTTCGAGGCTCTTTACGGGCGAAGGTGTAGATCTCCCATCGGATGGTTTGAGGTTGGTGAGGTAGCTATGATAGGGCCATATTCAGTTAACGAGGCGATGGTGAAGGTTCAGTTGATAAGGACCGATTGAAAAGCGCTCCCGAGTCGTCGAAATCGGTATGCGATTTGAGGAGAAGGGATTTGGAGTTTAATGTGGATGGCGGGTATTTCTAAAGGTATCTTCCATGAAGGGAGTCATGCGGTTCGAAAAAGAGGAAAACTCAGTCCCCGCTATGTGGGTCCCTACCAGGTTGTGAAAAAGGGTTGGTAGGTGGCATATGAGTTGGACTTGCCATCGGAGTTATCTTGATTCATCCCATCTTTCATGTGTCACTTTTGAAGAAGTGTTTAGGTGACCTAGCCTTGGTAGTCCCGGTAGAGCTGACATTGGTGTAAAAGACAACCTCAGTTATAAAGAAATTCCCGTTGAAATCTTGGATCGTCAAGTTTGGAAGTTGAGGAACAAAGAAGTAGCTTCGGTTAAAGTTTTATGGAGAAATCGGCATGTTGAGGAGCTACATGGGCTTGAAGTGAATATGATGGCTAGATATCCACATTTGTTCTCTATCGGCTCGGTTTCGACTTGAGGTATCAGTTTTACCTTATGACTCTATCTAGTTTTCATATTTAGTTCATGTGTGAAATTTTATTTTACCCAGCCTGCATGAATGTATGTGAAGTATGATATCCAGTTCGGCTATATGGTTTATTCGGAGGTAGTCATTTCTTGAAAATTTCGGTTAAAATGATCGGTATATGGCTGTAAATTGTATGTTTGTTTGCATCTTGTTTCCTACATTCGACGGGCGACTCAATGAATCGTGGGTGGATACCACCAGTCGTCGAAACGATTGTGGAATGGGGGTTCGAGGAAGTAGTGGTGACAGCGGACGGTGTAACAGCCGTTTGCCGGGAACAACGAGTCATTTGTTACCGAGTCATTGGAAGGACTAATCTTAGGGCGAGGGGAAACAACGGGGCATCCATGATTCGTGATGAGAAGCAACGGCCCTTTGTTTCTGATCATTGTATGAGGTTGAGAATTCCAGTGCGTACAACGGATGGAGACAACGACTCGTTGGATGTCACCACGAATTCGTGGTGAGGCTCGTGGAAAGAAAAGTTAGAATAGTCAGGGGTTGACAATGGACAGTCCAACGACCCGTTGATTTAAGCAACGGCTCGTCTTTTTGACGAGTCGTGGGAAGAATACGAGGATGTCATGAGGCGAGTGGATCTAACGACTCGATACCACAAGTTGTTGTTTGAGAACGACTTTGTTGGATCGGTCATTGGTCGTCTGGAGGCCGAGTTTTAGGAAATAATTTTAACGATTTGAATTTTCCAAGTTTTAAGGCAAATGCATCTCGTGTTTTGTATATTTTTCTGAGTGGGTTAAGGTGAGTTAAGTCATTTATGCATGCCCATTCTCATGCAAAAGCTTAGAGAAATTTTGGGAGATTGAGTCTTCTTCCCCAAGTTTTCGTCAATTTCTTTGTGGGTATTCAAGGAACCGAAAGTCAGCCCATCCCGAGGTAGATAGGGTTTTAGAATGGGTGAAATTCTTCCTCACCCATGAACAAATCTCAATTTGAATCATGAATCCTCCTATTCGAGTCTATGGGGTTTTACTCAAATGCATGAAAATGTGATTTCTCTTTATGGGTATGATCTAATTGAGTTTTAATTATTATTGGTGAATGATGGGCAGGTTTAATTATTGTTTTTCTTTACTAAATCATGTATCAAGCTTTTAAATTTAAAATTCCCATTTGATGAAGGTTCTTGAAGGTTATGATTTATGATGAGAATATTCAATATTTTGAATTTATTGATGACGGAAAAGCGTGAATTCAAGTTATCCATATTTATGTGCATATTTTAAAAGAATTGAATATGATGAAGTATTGGGCAATGCCCATATGTTGAAGAATGATTTATGATTTATGAGGTAAATTACATGATTTATCGATTTATGATGATGATGGCCAATGAAAAGGGGCTATGATTCTTGGCTAAGCATGTTTTAAAGAGGATCAATGATGATAAATGTTATATTTTAGCCAATGAATCTTAATGCATGATGATATTGATTTACGCATGAGCCTATATGCATGTTTTGGGAGCACCGAAGCGGCCCGGCATTCCAAGGACTACGTCGGTGTCTCATAACCACGTGCCACCGTGGGTTTCTAATAATATATATTGTATTGATAATGATCCCCCTCAAAAGTGATATCACGCCTTATACATGACCCTCGCGTGGCAAGCGAGTGCATTACCACTGAGTGAGATAGGCAGGGCATCATGAGAGGCTCTACCATGATGGTGTCGGTTATGATGAGTCCTTCCATTATTCCTCACGTTTTATGCATTGCTATATTTATGTTATTGGCTTAAGTTATGTTTTGCTAAAGTTACTTACGATTATGATTGTGAATGCTTATGAATGATTTGGAAGTCTTGAGCATATGTTTTCTTAGGAAGTTTATGATACAATTATGATGTCCTTCTCCCATGGTTATTTATGAGTTTATTTTATTTTTAATGTCTGTTTTACTTACCTTGCATACTCGGTACATTCCACGTATTGACCGCATACTTTCTATGTTGTATCATTTCATGATAAGGGTCGGATCTCGGGTTCATCCTCATCCTTATTCCATCTCGGCTTACGCTCTCGGATTCTTTGGTGAGTCCTCATGTTAGGACCGTTTGGCCAGAGACTTTTCCATATTATTATTTATGTTTTAGTATTGAATCGGGTTAGTTGGGGATGTTGTCCCATCAACTCATCTTATGTATTAGAGGCTTTCGAACAATGTGTAGTATTCGGCTCATGTACGCTTAGTATTTTCTAGTGTTATGCTATGTTTATGTTTCCGCTTGTATGTGCTAAGTATTCTACATTATTAAATTTGATTAGATGTATGCATGTGCCATGAGTCGACTTGCGGTCTCTCGGGGTCCCTTGTCTCGTGTCTACGATCCGAGTGTACGTTTGGGTCGTGACACAAAGTCATTTTTTTTACAAATCCAAAACTAGTGAAATTTATTGGATGAGCACTCCTAAGCTACTTTTTAATTAAACAAAATCACAAAAATAAAATTTTAAACATACCGGTTCTACTAGATAGCATGCACAGGAAAAGAAACACGGCAAGAAAAATCCTCGGACGAATTAAAAAATATCCAAAAATTACAAGTACACCCCATCCCATTTTAAAAAGCATCAGCTTCATCCCCGAAGTATAGAATGTAAAAACAGAGAGATGGGAACATACTGTACCTACTCGAGACTTCACCATCCATGAGTTTGTCTCCCATGTAGTGCACGATTTAACGTTGCGGCATGACGTAAGTATATTGACTACTTAGACTTCATCAAGGAACTGAGACTCATCCTCCACGGGGTCTTAAATTCTTGGTTTTGCCAAGAGGTGCCCTAGATGAGATAAAACAAAACAAATAAAAACGTAAAAGAAGAAATAACAAATAAAAAGTTAAATACAATTAATCTAATCTTAATCGTATTCCCGGCATCGGCGCCACTTTTTGATAGTGCTCAAATCATACCTCCGACTAAAGTATGAGCGGACATTGTCAAAAAAAAAAAAAAAACTTCGACTATAGGTTGGGGTCGAACCCACGGAAAATATGGAAGATCCTAGTCTAATATTTAGGTAGAGTGAACTTGTTGGTTAGTTACCCAAATCAGAGGTTTAGAAAATAATATTAAAATAATGATTGAAATTGTGATGTAAAATCAAGAGTTAAGACTAACTAGGGTTTGTGTTCCCCATGGGTTCATAAGCCTTCGGTATACCACGTGATCAATACCAATGTTTACTTGTAGAGCTGATAACTAGGGTTCATTCAAATGGCTGGTTCGTCCCTATTGAACGAATATACTCAATCACTAGACCAAGTTTCATGAGCGATTGCAAAATTAACTGTTATTAATTTGTTTCAAATATAGCTATCCACTGCATTACAACTCAAGGATAATATAATGATCATCAAGATCCAAGGCTTTTGTTGTAATTCTCTTTTCCTAATCTCTACCTCTCTAGCTCAAGCAAGTAAAGAATTCGAGCAAGTCCTAATGTTATACACCATTAAGAAATGTTTAATCATGAAACGAATACAATACAAGCGCGCATTGGTTTGAATCACTTTGGTGCAACCCTAGCTCATTAATCCACCGTGGTTCCCACAACCCTAGCTATGAAGGTTTTAGCCTCTCATGGTTGCAAGGTTGTGATATGTATTCATAATTAAACACATAAATCAATACTTACAATGGTAGATGAGAGAAAAACTTCTTTTATTATATCCAAAATAACTCAAGAAGAATTCTGGCGATCAAGAAGAAATCAAGAAAAGGTTGATCACAAGTCAATCAACTCAATTCTATGTTGTCTCGGTGTTCCCTAAAGTTCTCTTATGTCCTCTCACATCCTCTGTTTTATCCTCTATTACATAAAAAATAAAAAAGGTATTGAAAATAATAGAAGTAATTCTTCCTTGTTCTTCATGGAGTGGAATTGAGATTTGTAACTCATTTCCTAGTTGAAGTAGAAGTTTGACTTTCTAAAAAATAACCTAGAAAATATTTATAAATAATTAGAACTTTTTCCTAAATTAACAAGGAAACTAATTTAACTTTCGCCTCCTAATCCTATGACTCATACTATGAACCTACAAGTCGTAGTTTTCTCTCGTACAATGCTCTTACGAGTTGTACAATGCATATAAATGTAGTCACGATCTTGTGAAGTTGGGCATCCTATGAATATTTTCATGAGTGTTGTGGTACAACTCGTACCTTGATATCATGACTCATGACTGCCTCATACCCTAGGATCCTGCCAATCACATTTCTCTAAAAAAAAGAGGAAGTTCACCACGGCTCTTTAGTGCGCGGTAGTATGTGGTTATCTAGCTCGTATCTTCCATTCGTACCATGAGCTCGAGACAAGTGTAAATTTACTACGTAATTTTCCCCGACTACTATGGTACGGCTCATACCGAGGATGGTACGGCTCGTACCAAGAGTAAAATACATAGCGATTCACTTATGCGGTTCCTCTGAATTTTATCGCAGATGCTACGTACGGCTCGTACTTCCAAGAGTACGACTAAATGCTTAGGAATTACCATAATTTCACCATTTTAGCACTCTTTTCTCTTCTTTTTGCACATTTCAACTCCAATACATAATTTTCCTAAAAATAAAGTAAGAGCATCATATTTTTATAAACACGCCTAAGACCATGCATATTTTCTATGTTTTAAGCGTTGAAAATGCTGTAAATTCCATGACACATCAGGTGTTAGTAATGCCTCTCGGATATCGGTTATCGAGAATCGGTACAGTTATTAGTTAGTTTTATAGGCTACGGCACTTTCATATAACGGAATCGACCGGTCTTAGAACACAGTTACGGTATTCGATCCAATAAGACTCTCGGGGTACCTCGAGATAAGTTTTACCTAACTTATTCTTAGGTCTGACTTCAAGCTATCGACTTAGTAGACAAGTGGGTTTATCCGGTGGGAGTAGTACTTAGCACCGAGCGGATCGGAGTTCAACGCACCAGGTTCTCCGAACTATATTGCTCTATTGAGTATTTATTTTTGCCCTAATGGGCCTGATTTTGTGATCAACCGGTTTATGTCTTTATACTGGCAAGGTATATTGGATCCTATTGGTGGGGTGTATACCTCGGACTCCACGTCTATCTCAAGTGGTTATATATCGGTTATGGACTCTCCCATTAGTCGATGCGGTTTTAGTTTAGTTCGGTTCAATTTAGCTCCAACTCGGTATCTCGGATCCAAAGACATATCTATGACCGTCAGACGGGGTCATTATTGACCATATCGATTATGTTCGGTTATCGAGTTTCAATATTTTAGTTGGTCATTTTATGTCATTTTCGGTTCGGTTACTTGTTCTTTCATGCTTATTATATCTCTTCTTACTCGGTACATTCAAAGTACTAACGCATACCTTCTACGTTGTATCGTATCATGAGTACGGGCGCGAGTTCTCAATCCCGGCATCGTCGGTAGTTCCCTCGGGCGATATCGGCGAAACATTTGGTGAGTCCTCATCTTTCGGGGCGATATTATTTTAGTTAGTTCCCTTACGGTCGGATTATTGAGTTAACTAGGGGCTTGTCCAACAACTCATCATTTAGTAGATTGCTTTCGGACATAGATAGAGTTATTTAGTATGATTTTGGATGTATTGACTTTTTCCAAATCGGTAGTTTTCTTTAATGATTTACTTATTTAAAGCTTCCGCTTATATTTACTAAGTTTACTAGTGTAATGATAGACCATGGGTTGACTTGAGGTCACTTCTGGCTCCAAATGCCGTGTCACATCCGAGGTATAAGCTCGAGTTATGACATCATAATAAGGAAGTAATATACTCTTGAAGAGCCTATGACATAACACTTCATGAAACCTCATGAGAGGGTTAGGTACCTAAGAAAAAAAAATGAAAGTGATGAAATCTCAATGAGTTATGTCCAATTGCAAGCGTATTATATTGATGATATATTTGATAAAAATATAGTTGTGCGAGTATTACAAAATATTGTAAGGATTTGACTTCTACGTCTACTAAACCTTGCTAATGTGAAAATAATTTATCAAGTGAAATGATGTATTTTGATAAGCCTGAATTTTATTGGACCGGTAGTTGGACACTAGAAGATGTAGCGCATTTAAATAATAATAAGTGTTATCCTTGACAAAACTTATATGAAAATTAGAAGGATTTAAAATGCAGAAGCATTTACCTGTTTCTATAAACTTGTTCATAATCCTTACATGAAAAAAATCAAATAAGAAAACAACAAGTATAACAAATTCTGGTGTTGTTTTCTTATTTGATTTTTTTAAACCTTATAGGGACTCCGGAAATAAGCTTCCAAAAGACAATTGATTATTTAAAGAAAGAATTTGAGATGAAGATGCAGAAAGGCAAAACTTAGTCTTGAATTACGCAAATTGAACATTTAGCAAATGGTATCTTTATACATCAATATACCTATAGTAGCTTTTGAAACAATTTTACATTCTCTAAGTACTCCAATGGTTGTTCAATCACTTGAAGTGAGTAAAGATCCATCCTTTCAAGAAGAGAATGAAGAACTTTTGGTCCTAAAGTACTATATCTTAGTGCAATTGGTACACTTATGTACCTCGCTAATGCTACAAGACTACGATAAAGTATTTTACATTAATTTGCTAATGAGATATGGTTCTTTCCCTACACGGATATATTAGAATGGAATTAAACATATATTGCGATATCTAAAGGGGACCATTGATATCAGTTTGTTTTATAATGAACAAAAGTAGTGCGGATCTTGTTCATGTAGATGCGGAGTTATTTATCTGATCTACATAACTAATCTCAAACAAGATATCTATTTACATACGGAGATACTTCCATATCTTGACGATCTGAAAATAGCCTGTATTGATACTTCATCAAATCATCTTTGAGATAATAGTTATTCATGAAATAAGTCAAAAATGTGTATAGGCGAGGTCTAGAGGTGGGCGTTCGGGCATCGGATTGGATACGAGAATTTCGGTTTGGATATTCGATTTTCTAATTAAAAAAGTATAATCCAAATCCCATCCAAATAAATTATTTGATTGTATTTTTTTTTAAGTTCGGTTGAATTAATCGGTTTGAATTTTTTTGAATTTTCGATTTTGACTTTTGAGTTGTTTAGGTAGACCATAAAATTAACAACATCAATCACCAAATAGTTTGCTCCTTTAAATTTATAACTCTCTATAATTAACGAGAAGAGAGATGACTCTACCGCCCATGTCGTGTACTAGACTTTACTTGTTCATGAAACATTTTACATTTTATATTTGATTAATAGAAAATTTCATATTGATTTAATATTGTAATGGGTATTAGGTATTAATCATTGGATCTTGAAAATTGGAGTTATTAATATTGGACACATATGATATGAGTAATTGATTAGGGTAAATATAAGGTATAAAAATTCAATTTTCATATATCAAAAATCATAATGCTAAATACGATATCAATTCAAAATCCATAAATTTTAAAAATGAAATCCATAATCCAAAAAATCCAACCCAAATATCTAAAAAAATTGAATTTCAAGTTTAAATTTCGGATTGACCCAAACTATGCCCACCGACAATGATACATCTCATTCGAGATGCGATTTGAAATGTGATAAAATATCTACAATTTTTTACGAAGATAATCGGCATGCATAGAATAATTAAAGGGAGGATTCATAAAAGGAGATAGAGCAAAGAACATTTCATCAAAACTTTTTCTTCACACATAAACTCCAAAAGAATGGTGATATCAATACCTTGATTCGTTCTAGTGATAATATGGCAGATTTGCTCACGTAATTCTCTACCAAGCGCAACTTTCAAGAAGATGGTGCATAAGATTGGGATGCAAAGATTCAGAAGTTTTTAGATTGATGTTCTCGGGGGAGTTAATACCGCGTTGTACTTTCTTTTTTCTTTGAAGGTTTTGTCCCTCTGGGTTATTTCTTGTAGGGTTTTAATGAGGTAGCCAAAATGGATATTATTAGATATGTGTACTCATTTTCCTTTACAGAATTTTTTTAATTTGAATCTTTTCTAATAAGGTTTTAATGAGGCATATTATCCTATCAATTAGACAATCAAGGGGAGTGTTATAAATATATTTTCTAATTATGGTGAATGTTTATTTCTTTAAATAGAGATTGAGATTAGTAACTTTGGGACGAAGTTAATTTTCCCCTATAAATAAAAGGATTTTCATGCATTGTAATTGATCCCCAAGAGAAATAAAAATTCTTCTCTTTCTCTACAATATTCTACATTCTTGTTTTATTATTTTTCTAATAGTAATAATATATATTAGTATTATTTTATTTAATAATAATAATAATAAATAAATAAAAATCAACAATAAATATAGAAAGAAACTAATTCAAATTGACGTGTCTTCTACTTTTGAATGTTATCTCTTCAAATTAATAGCTCACTCTTCATTTTGCAGGAGATTTATTTATTTCCTTAAATTCGAATACTATTTTATTTTTGATTTAATTTATTACTAATGATTTAAAATGTAAAAGTAATGTTACATATTTGAATAATTTCTATAATCGTGCGTGTGCTCGTAAGTTAGCAGGAGTAAGGGGTCGGGGTGTTAAGTGACGTGTAGTTTTTCTTTTTTACGTGTTATAGATGTATTTGTATTATATCGTATGTTTATAAAATTATTTGTATTGCAGTGAAGTAAATATGTGTATTTATATTATAGTGAAGGTTTATTTCCTTTCTTTAGGGAAAAGGGTAGATTAGTTTTCCCCTATTAATAAGGGGATCTCCTTACTTCATGTATTTTTATCTCTAAAGAAAAATGTTAAGTCTTCTCTCTTTCTTATAATATTCTTTTTTTAATTTATTGTTTCATAACATGCTATCAGTATGAATTTCTAACCAATTAAGAAATTTGACAATAACACAAAGGGCGCGAATGTTTCTCATTTGCTATCTTGTCATTCCAAAGGTATGATTTGATTCATTAACAGGGCCGGAGCTACAGCCATCCAAAGGTGGTCAATCGAACATTATTCGTCGGAGAATTTATATTATATATATAAATTAAATTTTATTTTAATGTGATATATACATAATGTTGAATAGCCTTGGCACAAAAAAGACTAATGGTGCGATACTATGATGATGGTAAGGCGTTCAAATGCCGAGACGAGAGATTCTAGGTTCGAAATTGTGCACAATGCCCATAACATTATTTTATTTTATTTTTGTACTTGGAGAGCTAATAATTTTCCTGAAGGATAGGAATCTTGCCAGCTTTTAATTTATCTAGGACTTAAATATTTATCAAGCTCCTTATATAATATTTTCTTTGGTCTATGTAAATGAGTCTTTGATATTTATTTTATGTTTCAAAATGAATGAATTTTTAAAGTGAAAGGCGTATTAAATGTTTTTTCAAAATTAACTTTTTCTTTAATAAGTTTTTTCAATTATCTTTAGTTTTTAAAAGTTTGGGGTGAAAACTTACATATAATTTTTTTAATCAAAAAGGGAAAAAGCTAAAATTTATAAAATTTTAAAAATGGAAGTTAGCAAAAATCTATGAAATTAAATTAACAACCATATAATGATTAAAACAATATGAAATTAAAGAATTAAAAATATTTTATTTTTGAAAGATGTTATTTTTTTTTATATATATATATATATATATATATATATATATATATATATATATTAAATAATATAACTTTATCGAACACGAGTACCCTTTCGAGTGGTAAAAGTAGTCAACATATATTTTATCTTGAAGTTTTATTTTTATTATACATAATAGAAGCATCCAAGATTGCAATTGAGATGTTGCTAAAAATATTAATAAAATTTAAATTGTAAAAATAATTTTAAACTCAAGCAAAAATCGATAAACTAGTATTAATTTTCTTTAATTGTGTAATCTAATATTCAATGTAAATAATCTAGATTCACTAGGTCATTCAACCAATATTTCACTTTGCATAACTGTTTGTATATTTTCATTAATAAAAAACATAGTAAAAATAAAATTTTGTGATTTTTATATTTTCTAGAAATAAATGTTAGGATTGTTTATGGCAAAATCGCTTGTTGGGATAGTTCATGACAGAATCGTTAGATTGAAATAGATGTTTGGATCGTTCATAAGAGAACCCTCTCTTTAAAAAAGAAAACACTTCTTCAAATTTTGAATACCCTTGATAAATAATGGCAGTTACGCCATTATTAGTTAATTGCGATCATGGATTTAAACTAAATGATATATCAAATTGTGCACTCTATTTAATTAAACTAAATGATATATCATTTTGATTGTCTTGTTAAGTTGTGTTTCAACTTCACTTTTGTATTGCTTAAATGCATCAATTATTTCGTCTTTACTGTTAAGTAAGTAAACACAACAATGTCGATTGCTATCATCAATAAAGGTTATAAAATATTTTTAACACAGGAATGATATTAATTTTATGTCGCAAATATCTATATGAATTAAGTGAAAGAATTGGAATTCCTTTCGTTGACTTATTAGGATGCTTAAAAATAATATAGATTCAACATACTTGAAATTTTAAATTATTGCATTAAAATTGAGGCAATACTGCCAAATTAATTATTCTTCTTAAGATTTTATAATTGATATGCGTATAAATTATTTGACTCAAGTAAGAAGAAAGCCGAAATATTATGCATATCAATGACAATTACATTGAGTTTGAAAATGCTCTACGACCAAATAACGTTTTCCTATAGATATTTAATTCTTACTAACTAGGACCTTGTTGGAAATGAAAACACACTTAATATTGTTCTTGACTACAAGTGATGTCGAGATCGATTCTTCTGCATTTCAAGAATATGAAGGATATTGTTGAGAAGTTACGACCTTACCCAAGGTTATTTTCAAAGTTATCTTGCCCGTTTCTTCAATTTTTACGGTAGAAAAATTTATCATAAAAGATATCTCATGAGGTTCAATGGGAATATAAGAAGCAAATAATTTCTTGTTAGAACAAACATAACGGGGTAACACTAAAATCTAATATCCATCATTCTACGGGATGCTCAATCAAGTTGCATTAAGAAAGCATGACACACAAGTTATCTATTTTTCATTCATTTTTGTCATGTTGGCTTGATCTTTTTTTTTAGAAAAAGGGTCATATTTGTCGGCAATGTAGCCAAATAAGTTATATTTGCCGCTGTTGTTTGCTTTTCAACATCTGTTACTTGCTTTTCGTCAACTTTAGGGTCGTATTTTGTTGTACTCTTAAAAAAAAAGATACTTACCCATATGAAATTAAATCAATATCTTAAATTTAATATAATCTTAATTAATTTAAAAAAACAAAAAAAACATGTAATTTAATTAAAATTAATAATATAAAATTAAAAAATAATAATATTAAAAAAAATAATAATAATAATAATAATAATAATAATAGTGTAAGTTATATTAGTTGTCTAGGAAACATTGAAGTTAAAACTCGTGAATGTGAAAGTGGACAATTCGCAACACAAATGTTAGAATTTGAATTTGCGCGCGGACTTGAACCGTATATCAATATAACAGGTAGAAGTGGACATGCAGCCATTCACATAAACAACAATAAGTTGTGGCACTTTATTCTGAGCTTGCGGCACTTGGGTGCAGTTTGAGTGCCCCACCTTCTGTTAATTTTTTTGCGATTTTCTAAGAATTCTTTTTATTTCTATCTCGATTTTTCAAGAAAAGTCTTTCATCAAATATTGGTTGAAACAAACACCGACTTAATTTTATATTTTCTTTTTTCCAGATTTCTCATGGACATTTATTGATAGATAAATCTCATGGAAATCTAATAGACATTTAGAAAGGAATTTGCGCCATAAAGTATAAGATTCATTTTAAAATCGATATTAAATGTATTATTGTTCTGGCATATATTGTGTTTCCTCCCTTTTAATTTCATGTATCTTAATTTGATTGAACACAAATTTATGAGATGCTAAAATTAAAAACTGACACACGTGGATGAACGCATTCACTCAAATTACGAACTTACAAATCTTTCATAATTGTTCATTTTTGAATTCTAATTCATAAAACTAGAATTATGATTTTTAAATATTTTAAATGATAATTATAAAAAGTTATAATTATTTTTAAATTACATAATATATAATATATATACTTTATAAATAAGTAAAGGAATAAATATTTTAAATATGGTATTATTTTATAATTAAGATATCTCATTATTTCTTTCATAATTTAAGTAGACTAAATATGAAAAATATGTAATATTTAATAAAATTATTTTTATTAATTTTTATTTTTTACCTTTTAATAAGCAAACATTAATACCAAATCCTACAAATATTTTATTATTATTGCAATATATACCTTATATAATATTATTTATTATATATTTACTAAAAACATTTAATATTAAAAACTAATTAAAAAATCATTCTAATTTTTAAATTTATAAAACAAAAAAAATATATTATTTATATATATTTATATCCATAATGTACAATATATACATATATATAATATTATGTGTTATATACTAACTATTATATACTATATGTAATATTATTCTTATGTATATTATATAACAAGTATTATCTATTATTTATATATATTTATATTTGAGTATACATTATTGTATTCATATATTAGATATATTGAAAAACAAATACATATATACATATATTATTTTGATATTGTATATTATATATCTAATTTAATTTTATATTGAATTTAATAATTCACTAATTTGAATATTAAAGCTATAATTTTTTATGTAAAAAAATAAAAATAGAAAGAGAGGGATTCTTGAGAAAAGAACAAATAAAAATAGAGAGAGAGATATTTTTGAAATTTTTAAAACATAAATACGGAAAGAGAATAAAACTTTTGGAAAAAAATGGAGAAGAGAGATTCTTGAGTTTTGAAAACACATATATGGATAAGAGAAAGAGATTCTTAGGTATTTTTGAAAGATCAAATATGAAGAAGATAGGATTTTTGAAATTGCTAGAGAAAAATGGAGAAGATAGAGTGTTTTATAAGATTTTGTTTATTTGAATTTTTATATCAGGGTATATAATTTTTTATTTATGTATTTAATTAGAATAGATATTTTAGGGAAAGTAAAGTTGTACTCAAATGTAATTAAAAAGATAAAATTTTAAATACTTTGTATTTATATAATTCTTTTAAAGTAGTTATAATTTTTGTAATTATCATTTTTTTTGTTTTTTTAAAATTTAATATTGGAATATTGTTTGTTTTAGAAAATATAATTTTGAGAGAAAATATAACTAAAAAGATAAAAAATTTAATCAACATTTCTAAAGGCATTCACACTTTTAATATAATATAAATAAATTAAATATAATTATATAATTTCATCACTTATCTTACCTTGGCAAATCGAAACGAATCTGAATGTGGACATGTAGGAGCCCCTAATCCTGGTGGCTCCTGTTTTACCAAAGTGCCTCTAGAGTGGCCTTGTCTCACACTCATCAGCAACTCTGAATTTTCAACTTTTCCCGTTACAGAATTTTCTCGAGTCCACAGTTTGATTATAAGTGGTATTCGCGATCACAGTGGCGATTTTCATAAATTTTGGTTTAAATTTTAATTTTAAAAATATTTTTATTTTTTTTATTTTTTTTAGTTTTTTTAATTTTTTCAATTTTTTGTTTTTTTACGTTTTTATATTTTTTTAAAGAAAAAAAGACTATCATTTTACAACTAGTTATCATTATTGTTGACTAGTGAATTTTATACAACTATAGGTATTTGAAAATTTATAATAACATTTTAATCATAAATATTTATTTATAAAAAGTAATTTGGAGATATGCGGTTTTCATAGTGTTGCATCTTAGAATATTTTTCATACCTTATTTATGAACTATGATGCTTATTTGGTAAGATTGTATACGAGTTGAAAAAAATTTAATAATTTTCATAAGATATGAGATTTCACGTTAATGAGAAAAAATATAATTTTAAGAATCTATATTACATGTCTAAACAAAAATTTAATTTCAAATTAACATAAATTTAATCATTAAGTTTTCTTTTTCTTACACTACGCCTTAAAATTAAGGTTTTCTTCTAGTCGCAATATAATTTTAACGAAAGCAAAGATCTAAGAGATCAGATTTAAGTTCATTCATTCTGCTTAAATAAATTACTATGAATTCAGAACTGTATCTTAAGATGAGCGGATGCATATATATGTGTGTGTACATATATATATATATATATAAGTTATTCTTTTTTCTTCTCTTCACAAATTGAAAATATTAAAAACTATTAATATTTTAGTAAAAAATTATTCACTATTTGCTTGGACTAGAAATTCAAAAAGCTTCTCATATCTAATAAAAATATTTGAATATAATTCCATAACAATCACGGAGCTGGAATTTTAAAATGCAAAAAATGTAAATTTCCTTCCCAATATTATCAATGGACTATATGAGTTGAAATCTGAAAATGATACATCTGAAAATGTAAATTATAGTATTTTTGGTTAAACTTTTTAAAATCATCTTATTTTGAAAAGTGTTTATTAAAAAATTATTTTTGATATAAGTGTATTTTTTTGAGAAGTGCTTTTGAGGAGTAGCTATTTTTAATTTTTGTGAAAACGATTTGCTATTCCCTAAAATCACTTATTTTTCAAAAACTTAGTCAAACACCACTTTTTTAAAAAATAATTAAATAAGCACTTTTTAGAAAAAATAAATACTTTTGACCTCCCAAAAGTTTGGCTAAACATGCTATTAAAAAGGACAAGTGCTTTATGATGAGAGGTTCATATGGCTAAATCTGGTCAAACATCGTTATAATAGTATTTCGGTATAATGACCTAATTTTTTCCGAACTATTTTGTAATATTATATTTTATTTCTTTATACAACATTCTACCTATAACAAGAGTGGCTAAGGTATATGGCGATAAACTCTACCCCTTTATAACAAACATACTCAAATTTTATGCAATGATATTTTGTAAGAAATATATTATTTATAAGTAAATATTAAAATATTTATGGTAATCATGATTAATATATGCATAATAAATTTCAAGTATAAATATATAAAAGAAAAATTATATTTAAAATAACGTCCACCGGTTATGATCATAAGTTCACGAGGAAAAACTATTATTAGTGTTTTGCCTTTATTTATTTATTTATTTTTGCATTCACACTCTTTTTTTTTTTTGTGTGTGTGGGGGGGGAGGAGGGTTACATTTAAATTGATTATAAATATGTTGTTTCTTTCATTTCAAAATCATTAATAGATTTTTGTGTACTTTTATTTACTCATGACTAAATAGGGAATCAAGCGTTAAATGTCGGTATACATATATAACACTCACTATAACAGCCAATAAAATTTTCAAACAAATGTTGCCACTATAGCGAGGTTTGATTGTATTCCTTTCATCTTAAATTAAGTGTCTTTTTAACTCTTTTCACGCATATTAAGAAAAATAATAAATATAAATATTATTTACTAAGTTGCTCCTATTTATTAGACGTGACTTGAGAATTGAGCAATATTAAGAAAGTAGTTCTTTAATATAAGGTAAAATTAGAAATAATTACTAATTATTTTCTTGAATTCCTAATTATTTTCTTGAATTCCTAAAGTGATACTTTTTTGAGATAATTTTCTTTTGTTAAAGTGACACTTATTTTAGGACGGAGAGAGAATGTAAATCAATTTTAGTTTAATTAGTGATTGCATGATGGTTATTATCTTATATATATATCAACTTATTAATTTATACTTTCTTTGTTCCAACACACATGATTCAATTTGAGTCGACACATAATTTAAGAAAAATTTCTTTTTAAAACTTATAGTTGAAACAAGCTACAAATATCTATATAGTAGCAAATCAACTCAGTAAAATAAATAAGAAGTTTAAATTAAATTATATTTAAAATATAAAATATTATTTTTCTTCGTACATCCTAAACCACGACTGAGTGGTAAATACATCCCTTAGCTATCAATTTCTCACTTGAAGGTAGGAAATAAGCCTACCTTTAGGCGTAGGCGTGGCGCCTTTCCACTCTCATCTTGCCTCCTGAAAGTGGAATGGACTGTCTTGGTCAACATTCTACGTTGTCATAGCACGACACTAACCAATCCATACCCATTATGGCATCGAAATCAATCATTTCTAACTCTACCGAGATCTACTATAGTGGCGATCGGCAACCTCTCTGTACACCCTCTCGATAAATTACACTAGCTATAATAGAGTCACCGACGGGTGAATACGAAAAGGGCTGCTGTAATAACAGTGCGACATTAAACTTTCGAGCCACAAATGGGGTAATATAGGATAAAGTGGACCTGGATCAATCAGTACATAAGCAGGGCATGAACAGATAGTCATCATACCTATTACCACATGCGGAACGCCTGCGAGTCCTGTCTCCTGGTAGTGCATAGGTACGGCTTGAGCCTGCCACTGAGGCTTGGAAGCTCCTAATCTACCTCGGCCTCTACACCGCACAGACACGAGGGCCTACGCCTGTAGAAGGCTGTTGGAGCTCGTGGCCTGCGGATCCCTATCGACTATCTCGCTCTCTTGTCCCTTGGCGGACAATCTCTCATCCGGTGCCCCTCCTTCCACATATATAGCTCCACGAATATCTGCAAGCTCCGAGTTGAGGTCGGCTTGCAATTAGGCGAGGTAGGGGGTGTGAATGCACTCTTGCTCTCCCTTCTCTGGCATCAGAATCACGTTCGAAGCGCACGGTTTCGGCGCCCTTGGCTTGAACAAATCTACCCCGCTGTTATTGTGGTGGAGGTGGGGTCTAGGGGGTGCTCGACAGCCGGGGCACGGGTCCTCTACGAACCTCCCTATTGCATATCATCGTCTGTCTCTCTGTTTGTTCACGATTTGTTTTTCTACGCCTGTTGCAGCTGTCTAAGGCCCTCAATGAATGCAGGAAAGGCTGCACTCGGGCAATATCCATATCTTCATAGCATTAGCGAGTCATGCACTTCAATGTGATACCAGGTTCGAGACCCATAATAAACATGAACTACGGGCGGCATAGTGTCCATAAAAAATGGAGCATAGCGGGCTAGGAGTCAAAGCGCCAAGCATATTCTCGTGCGCTCCTGCGCCCCCTGCTCCAAATGCAAAAAGCAGTCCATCCCGGAGCTGCGGATCTCCGTGGCAAGTAACGGTCCGGGAAGGCCTCGGGAAACATGGACAGTCGGAGGGGCAACATCTCTCCCTCGAGACCTTTCCCAACTCTCGTACCATAATACCCAACTATGTCCACTTAGCTTGAAACACTACCGGCTCAGCGATTACGCGTAGGGTCACATGAATAACCCGGAAAATCCTCTGCTTTGTCGATCTAAGAAATCCAGGTCCTGCACTAATCGGCCTTGAACTATGGGGGACCCCGTGCCAAAAACTCCTAACCTGGAGGCTTGCCGAGATCACAGTGGCTCTGGCGCTACGGGTGGCACTAGCAGCGTGTGGCCATTATTTGTGCCAACATAACCAGCACACCTTTGTGAACTTCTTGGTCGATGGCGAGAAGGTACAAGAGCTATCGGAGGTGGTGTCGTGCCAAACAGCTCTGGCGTGAGGCTTCTTTGAGAGGGTTGTGATGAAGCCTCTATATCGCCCTCGGTCAGTGCCTGCGAATGGCGGGGCATCACGCTGGGTGCCTTCTCCTGGCTCTTGTATCTAATCTTTTTACCGGTGGTAGGGTGTCGCCCAGGTCTGCACATTACACCCCGTAAAATTCCCGGCATCTAGATGGCCTGTTCGCGTTGGTTAGAAAAGCATATTTGAAAGCCATACGTGCTAGAAAAGGCTAGGGAGAAGATCGGACGTTAAACCTGTCGAACCACCGCGGAAAGAGCGCGGGGCAAAAGCCTGAGTGATAGCGCCGTGTCACGGAGCGGGGCCACCGCGTTGGCTCCGTGACACATTGGGCTGTCCGGCCCAAGTATATAAAGCCCCACTTCGGTTTGTGATGATATATCACTTATAATAATTTCGAGCTTAGTGAGAGCGGGAGAGACGAAGGAGATAAATAATTGTTTGATTACGCTGCCAAAAGTAGTTTAAACTCAAATTAACCTTAGGTGCCGAGGTATTTAGCAGCGGGGAGCATTCCTACGGATTTTGTTTGAAATACGGCCGGCCAAATCGTCGAGCTACCGGACTAAGGTAAGTAGAATTGCTCCAAACTAGTGTCTATGTGCTCTAGCTGTGAAGTGAATACTTCTCCCTTACGGACTTACGAAATAGCAAGTTTTCGGCCGTCTTTTTGATAAGCCTAAGTTTAGGCTATGAATTATAATGAAAGTGACGTCGTCCTTGAGAATAACATTGTATTTAGTGCTAATTGATGTCTACATGAATGGTTGGGAGAATTGTAGTGCGATCGAGCCTCGCCCGACGAGTTGGATAATTCGAGGTTAAGGTATGTGAAGTTGTTCTTCGGCAAGTTAGTAAGCCTTAGCTTTGTGAATCATAGTAAACTCCATGGTGAGTTCTCGGAGTTGAATGATGAGATTAAGTAAGTCTAGTAAATTCTAGTTTGTGTTAGTATCATATTCGGTTCGAAAGATAGAGCATGCGCCAGGGCGAGTTATTTCGAGATTCGGTATAGCCTATTGTATGATTAGCAAGCATGTTTTAGAATAAAAAGCAGATTTTCAGAATAAAAGTTAGTAAAGTAAAGTATAAGCAAGGCAGTGTGCTTAACTCTGAACTAGCTATTCAAGCGATTCCATGGCTCTGAGACTAGCCTTTCGGAACGAGACGAGATATTGGCTACGAATTATGCATTCGGACGAGATAGTATCACGGCTACGAGATTATGCTGATTAAGTAAGATTTGAGAATCGGTATAATCGGTAAAGAATCGGTATAATACAGAAGAGATCGAGAATAAGAAATCGGATTTCGGATAGTCTTTTCGGTTATACATGCTTACTATTTATATGTGCTATTTGTTTGTTAAGACTTGATGTGGCGTGAGGGCCCCTTATTGAACGTCCTCGCCGCCTGGAGTTGGCTCAATCGTGCGCCCAGCGGCGGGTAGGTTTAAGTCACTCCAATGGGTGGCATGCTGTCCCCCAGCTTGGGCGAAGATGGGGATGAAACTTTCCCGTAGCGGCACGATCGGCTTTACGGTTGTCTCCTGTTGACTTGTTCCGGGGGCGGAGTGCGGCCTGCAATTTTCGAGATAGCCTGATTGAGTTAGAACCAGACCCTATCTAATGCCCAGAACCTTTATGCGAGAGTCCTCCCAGGACTCGAATACGATTGCACCTTTATATCGGAGGCCGAGGCCGAGTCGGAGACCCGGGGACGATAGAGGAGCTTCGAGTGGCGGTGAGTGGAGTGACTTGTTTTAGGCTGGTTTGACCGGGTAGGGGTATATGGGTGTTTGCTTGCTTGGTGCCATCCGGCTTATGGGGGTTGGTATTGGCTCTTGCTCTTTGGTATATCTATTTATGTGCTATATACTAGCTACTAGACGAGCCGTCACGTCTACAGGTGCGCCTCGCCTTATCGGTACGAAAGCATGATTTAGTTCTTGACTTCTTGATTCGATTATCTCTTGCTATACATATTTGTAGTTATGCTATCTATATTTGGTTGTTTTCGATTGTTTTCGGTTACTTTGCATACAATTACCATGATCTTTCCCGATGCGTGGGGGCGCTGCATTACTTGCACACCCAGGATTGCTGAAACGAGGAGCGATCCTCGTGATTCCCGGCCCGGCTATTGAGTTATCGGCACACTGTCATCGGTCGATTTCGGAGGTGTAACTCTTTTCCTTTTTGATGTACGGTATAGGTAGGTCGGGGCCTTGTCTCGATCATTTCTATTATTATTACTCACTTAGAGGCTTACGGTGTATGTTTTATCTCCCTGTGGTCGATTGAGCTGGTCGTGTGAGGCGGTGCGGTTGTATAGTTGTTTATTATCTTTGTTTTTATGTTGGCCGTGTGGGGCCATAGTTGGCTTGATAGTGGTGACCTTGCCGGTCATAGCTTCTGATATCCCTTGTTAAGTTTCAGATTGACTAGGCAGCATGGTGGCCTTGTCGGCCGCATAGGTTCACGATTATGAGTATGTTTACGTTAGGCTACATTATTACGAGCCTGGTGGCTATAGGCCCGGATGGCCGGAGAACTGCGTTCACGGCCGTTATATAGCCCTTTGTTTCGGGAACACGAGATAGAGCTAGCCGGGCACCGGATGTGCCTCGGCCTGATTAGTAGTCGAGGTCCCTTCTAGGGCACTAGGTGCCGATCCTTACCCCAAATGGAGTCGTGACAAACTTGGTATCGGAAGCGAGGTCGTGTCCCGGGGAGTGCATAAGCCGTGCTAAGTAGGGTCTTGTCTATGGATGTGTTGTGCACCATACTATAGGCGGAGGCTGCAAGGCATGATAGGATGGTTACTCTTCCTTCTCGGTCATTCGTGCTATAGAGCGGTACGGTATAGGGTTGGTCCAAAAACTTACCGTATTCTTTGATTAGAGATACAAGGCGAATCAGCATTACCCTATCATGGCGAGAAGACTGGGTGTAACGCGGGAGAGGGCATCAGCCGGTTACAAGATGCCCATCGGCGGGGAGGAATTACCAGAGACCTCAGTGATACCTTATCCCAGGTACTATTCCGTATACGTTGACGCGTCGAGAATAAGAAGTCGAAGTATAATGTACATATGAGTTGATTTATTTATTTATTAGCTATATAAGATCGGTGTAAGATTACGGGCAAGGTCGGACTATCGGATGGTATGAGAAAGAGAGAGAGGGAAATACGGGATTCCCAATCCATCTTTCAGATGTAGTACGATTATATGTTTCTATTTGTAGCAATAAGAAAGGGGCTATTCCTACCTCTTGACTTTGATTCTAGTACGATAAGGGCATAAGACTTGAGGTGAGGTTGCCAAATCAAGCATTAAGTGAAGACGGATTGACTGATCCCAGTAAGTGTTAAAAAGCAAGAGCCCTGTGATTACACGTGGTTATGAGACCCTCATGATAATGAGCGATTGAAACAAGTAAGGGCGCTGGCGTACCGAAGCAAGTGTAAGGACTGTCGGTGATGAGCGGCTGCATTAATAGTCAAATTTGAGTCGAAAAGGCCAAGTCCGCCATATATGCTAACAGACGGTAAGATATACACCTGCAAGATTATAGATATGATTCGGTTGTGATATCGAAAGGTAGAAAGGTCATGTGAATCGAATGGAAGGTGACCGCAAGTTAGAAGAAGTATGAACTGAGACTTGACCCCGGTAACCTTATTAGCAATGTAAGGCGGGTATTTCGAACCCCGAGCTCGGTTTAAAGCAAGATAAAAGGAAGGAAACGAGGGAATGCAGTTTTTGTGGGAAATTAGGAATTTACAGTTGATAGAGTATCATGTATTAAGGACTAAGTCTCGTACTAACGGTTAAAGAGGCAGGTAAGGTGCGGTTCGAGAATGCCGCAGTATGTCAAACATGGAGAAGCTAAGAAACTACCGATATAGAGACTCTAATCTAGTGTGGCTAGAGATAAGGCCCGCAGACGTCGTGGGCTCTCAATATAACTTCAATAGGGCCACAGATTTGGGTGTTGACCCCACATTGCAAGAGTGGCGGAATTTCAAGCAATGAGACCACAATTAAAGTGTGTATGTTGTTGCTTCGAAGAGGATGACAATGAAAAGATAAGAGAGGGAAGGAGGTATTATTAGACAAACAGAAGCGGTATATCATGTACGGTGAAATTTGCTTAAAAGTATGTCGAGAGATTACGTATCCCTACGGAATTCGGTATGTATTGTATGCGTAGTTATTGATATATATAATACAGATAATAGATATGCGTGAGCTATTTGCCAATAGGGTTACAATCACACGGATGCTGTGGTACTGGAAGTATATCTGATTGCCTTTGCCGAGACCCCTTGCCAAAAAAAAGAAAGAGAAGAAAAAGAAAAGAGAAAGAAAGGCAAATACAATTAGCGTTTACGTATGAATCCATAGAAAGCTGTCTCGGCTATCGGTTATTAAGGTTAACAGAACTTGTATGTTGTTTCCCGAGATCTAGGTTTTAGAAGCTTACAAGAGTAAGTAACTGAATCGAGGTAGTTAGAGGGTAGAGCGCGAGTTAGACGGTCTGAGCCCGGTGGCGCTGTATTGAGAAAGCATCCCTAGAGATCGAAACATTAGTGCATGCTAGAACCGAGAATTAGAGATCGAGTAAGCATACGTTAGGAGTTGAAATACAGTGTGTATTTTCAGTGGATGAGGTGGCCGTACATCGTTTTCCCGGCTGGTAAGTGAAAGTAGGCTTTGAGCCTACTTGATTATTATGTGAGACACTCCGCAAGTCGACCCGACCATACCGGTCGGATAAACCGTGGACACCCCAAGAAAGGGTCCACCTCGATGGTCGTGGCGGAGACTAGTACTTGGTGGTTCTCATAAAATATTCGGGTATAGAGCCCTAGCGAGGAAGGCGGTCTTCATGGAATGGCTCATAAGGCGAAATTTCCCGGAGACAACGGTATAAATCCAAAGGGATACGCACAAGGCGTAAGAAATTGGTAGTACTCTGCTAGCACGGTGTTTACTAAGACCAGAGAGATGGAGTAGACTCCCCAGCAGATATCCGGGGGAGATTGATCGCCTGGGAGTAAGTACGATTAAGCCGACTATTCGGTTATTCCAAGGTTATTAGGCAGATTATTAGAATCATGGTCAATATCAGGATCCTCTTATCGAGATAAAGAGCACAGTGTGCAAATGATCGTGCGAGTTATCCCGACCCAACAAGTAACCTTAGCATGTGGCGGAAGGCTAGATAAGCTCTAGTTATACCGGTAAATTACACATCGGTTTCTCCGTGATAAGCTTGATATGACCATCAATTATATACCAACTCTCTAAGTATGAATATGTTGTATCGGTCAAGAAGAGACAATGAAATTATGGCAGCCCTTAGCTATAAATCGATTAGGAGTTTGGCGTATTTGCGGCCCGGCGGCGGGGTGGTCGAGGAGATACATCGGTTAGCTAGCCTAGCCGATTCATGTAGCAGCGGACAACGAGGCGGTAGTTCATAGCACACATTGTGTCATCCTTAGTTGTGGAAGTAAAGGAATGACAATATGAGGATCCTGACCTAGTTCAGCTTAAAGATTATATTCCGTAGGGGAAAGCGCCCAGATTTCCGGTGCGAAGGGAAATAAGCCGAATACTGTAGGCGGTATAAGGCTGGATCGAGACCTTTACTGTCTTGATAGGGCAGGAGCGTACCTGTGTCGTGACGTCTGCTATCTATTAACTAATATATAACACATAAATACACATCTATATAGCAAGCAAGAACCAATACCAACCCCCATAAGCCGGATGGTGCCAACCAATCAAACAATCTAATACCCCTACTAGTCAAAACCAACCAAAAAATAAGTCACTCCACTCATCTACCCAACTTCTTGAGCACCTCTGCCGGCCCCACAGGTCTCAGGCTCAAGACTATAGCCTCAAATATAAATAGCGTAATGAAAGTACGGAGGACTCACATGCTGTATACGTAGCGCTTGTATGCGAATGCGTTCCACAGGCGCATGCGCTGCTTGAGGGTAATCTGTAGCGTAATCTTTTGTCCCGGCTGATATGGGGAAAGCTTCTCCCATCTTCGTCCTACTAGGAATGACATGCCCTTTCAGGTGACGTAAACCCACCCGCTGGTGGGCGACACAGTTACCAGCCGGGGCGGCGAGGACGCTCAAAGGGGGTGCCCTCACGACACAATAAAGTCTCAACAATCAATATAAACATATATATAGCAAGCATGTTTTAAGGCGAAAATACTAATACGAATTCTGATTTCTTATTCTGAACTCTTTACGTATTATACTAATTCTCATCTTCTTTATACTGAATCTGGATCTTTATCGACTACATGGCTAATGCGCCAGCAAGATACTATCTATTTGTATGGCTATCTTTTGTAGCCAAGATATCATCTTGTCTATATGGCTATACGTAGCCAAGTTACTATACGTGCAAATACGATTTTACTTTACTAACTTTTATTACGAATATATGTCATATTATTCTAAAAGCTTATGCTTGCTAAAACACATACTAGGCTATCTTGAGTGCGAGTGATAACTCTCCATTTGGCGCCGCTTTACTAACTTTGGTGAATACGATGTAACAAGGCAAAATAGGTTAACTAACTTTTTACAAACTCACTATTCAACTCAGAATTCTATTGCGAGTTTACTGAATTATACTAGGCTAAAGTACTAACTTGCCGAAGAGCGCTTTACATATCTTAACCTCGGGTTGTCAGAGCTAGCGCGAAGCTTGGTGATACTCGACTATTTTCTCCCAACTGCATTCACATATATGTCAGTGGACTAAATACCAATATTTTAAAAGAAAACGTCACTTTTTATATATTTATAGCCCAAACTTTGACTTATCGAAAAGACGATCAAAAACTTGCTATTTCTCGAGAAGTCCCGAGGAAGAGAGAAATATTCACTTTAAGGATAGGAGCACATTGACACTAATTTGGAGCAATTCCACTTACCTTAGCCCGGTAGCACGACAATTTGTCAGTCGAATTTCGCTAAACTAAATGCAGCTAGGAATGCTCCCTGTTGCTAAATACCTCGATATACGGGGTTAATTTGAATTTGAGTGCGTTTGATGGTGTAATCGATCGATAATTATGAATACTACGTGCTTCCTTTGTTCTCTATCGAAGTTTTAAGAAAGTATAAGATATAAATGAAATAAACCGAAGTGGAGGCTCAATATACTTGTGCAGACGGGGCCAACGTGTCACGGAGCCAACGGAGGCTCCCCTCCGTGACACGTTGCCATCGCGGAGGGGCTCTACCCCCGGCTCGCGATGGTTGACCAGGGGTTTCTCGTCCGGTCTCTTCCCGGGTCTTTTTCTAGCATGTATGGCTTTCAAATACTCTTAACCAACATGCGAATAGGCCATCTATGTGTCGGAAATTTTACGAGGTGTAACAATACTTTTCTCTTATGATAACTTTTTGTTGTTCCCGTTGTTGTTTAACTCTCCACGACTCCCTTTTTCGTTATTATTCTAGTTGTGAGATAGACCTAGACCATATCCACGATCTTGCGGGTTGGATTTAGAAAGTTCGGATCTCGAGGAATTGAATCGTCACTCCTCGAGTGGACCCTAGGCGGAACCGACACTTGATGCCTTAACTTCAGTGACGGAGCGGTTACATGTCATAACTCATAATATATGCGAGAAGAGGATGCACTAACATTCATATAATAAGTAACGTTTCTAAAAGGAAATAATTTTCACTCCGAGTTTTCATTTAACCCAAGAGATATCCAATAGAAAGATTCACATGATTTACATCATGAATGATCATATTGGGTCGATTAATCTATGAAATAACATGATGTGAATAGCTTTTAGGACAAGGCACCGACATACCTTTGAGAACTAGAAAAGCTGAGTTAAAGACATTGCCCCAAAAATATGTGGTGGCTCGCCAATAAATTGATCTTAATATCAAACCTAACATGTTGCTTGACCAAATATCTTAGTACCTATGTTTTCATTATTAAACGATTGCATCATCCCGGAGAAAAGAGATATAAGTACATATAGAATTATACCATATGTAATGGAAAAATAAAATAATAAAAGTACATAAACTAAAAGGATAGCAAAGGATCATAAATAAAGTATGGAAAGAATTTAAGGGATTTAAATCATAAAGTTGACCTTGACGCATGCATCTTTCTCGCAACATAATTCATTATAGGAAATATAAGTAAACTTTTGACCTAAAATAGTCTTTAAGTAAAAAGTTTAAATGACTCAAGTGCACATGAAAATATCAGAGTAAATGAAAATACATAATCATTGAAAGAAGTCCTTTATCTTTTTACTTGGAGATTACGATTGTACTAACATACGAGGCACAATAAGTTGTCTGTGTACCGCATAACGTCGATCAAAAGCCCCGATCGATTGAGCATCTAACCATGAGTATCGTGTGGTTGATTATATCTATATATAATAACATAATCCCAACGTAGGGAAACACTAGTTAACTGCCATTCCTTTGAGGGCGTCGTAGTCCTACAACGACAACATGTACTTTAGAAATGTGCCTTGCGACCCCATACCTTCTCAATTTTTCAGAATACTCCCAAAATATCTAAATCATAAATATGGTACCTATAGGATTTTTAATAAAGTTGGCACATATTATCGTTTTTATAAAGTAATCATGTTGTCTTATTCTCCCCTTTTTAACCTTTGACATTATTTCATAAATCATAGTATAATTAATTAAGGGAACACCCTCGAAATTATCTTGTGAATACTTTAAAAAAGTCATAGTCTTTATTAATGCATAAGTATTAAGATCATGCAAGACTTTAAAAAGTTTTGTAGTGAATCATAAACTGTGTGGCTCAATAGCCTATAATATACTTTAACTTCATGTTATAAACCTTAGAATAGATAATAAAACTATTTGAGATATCATGAAAATGATTGAGGAAATATCATGAACTTCATCTATGTAAATGAGTAGTAAAACACCACGATAAATTTCATAAGGCTTAGTAGAATATTGACATTGAAAATCATAAAAGTGACTTAATAGGTAATTGAGCTATGAGAGTGGATTTATCTTAAAGATTTTGACCTTAGAAGTACATGACCAATGAGCATACCTAGGATTTTCTAAACAGGGATACGTACAATGATGACCATATTTGAAAATGATTTTTTCATAATTAGGAGTATTATTCATAAAGAGTACCTAAAATATTTTATGTGATAAGGATAATTAATTAAATAGTTCATTATCATAGTATCTTCATCTTCATGTTCGTCATATTATAAATCATGGTTCATAGTCATAGGAGTCATATTATAAGTAAAATCCTTAAAAATGAAAAAATTAAAAAAACTAAAAAAAATAAAAAAAATAAAAATATTTTTATATTTTGTAATTTCATAGTGAAAATTGTAAAATTTATGGAAGAGGGATACCATAAGAGAATGAATAATATCATAGAGAATTTATTAAGGTCATAGAAATCAATAAGAACAAGATGTAAGATTTTCATCACCCTCCCTAACTCATTCACAGAGGAAAACCCATGGACATGAATAATGTAGCTGAGGAAGAACAATAATGTTCCCTCGGGTAGAGATAGCCTTACATGCCTTATTACCCACCTCACAAATGTACCACGAAGCAATAATCCCTTTATAAGATCAATCAACAACAATTATAAAGATAGAAACACAATCAATATTATATACTTAATTTGAGTCATAGAGATATTTCTTCAAATACTCGAATGAAATAGGAAATTCGAGAGAGCATCCGATAGGTAGGGTGTCCTAACACCCTCATCATTCTATATCCCTTTAACAATACAAATCCCACTATCACAAGTCAGAGCCAAAATAACTCAATCCATCCTCAACATCTAAACAACCATTCAAAGGTCATCACACGGACTCACGTCATCCTAGCACCATCCTATGTGTTCCAACTTAATCACAACCCTAAGGAGTAGAAAATAATATCCCTGCAAGGGTTTAGGAAGAATAAATACCGGAAAAATAACTCACAAGCTTAAGTCTTGAACCTCAAAGTGATTTTGACTTTGCTAAGAGTGATGGGTATATTGATGTTAGAATGTTGGAGAACTTCATCAGAATTATATTGAAAGATGCATTGGAG
The DNA here is from genome assembly GCA_018107945.1 of Datura stramonium. Lineage (NCBI taxonomy): Eukaryota > Viridiplantae > Streptophyta > Magnoliopsida > Solanales > Solanaceae > Datura > Datura stramonium. The sequence goes on from JACEIK010001240.1 coordinate 286,067, forward strand.
AATGCTTGCCTGTGGTTATGAGGGTTTGAAAGAGCCTTCGAGAGTTGCTAGGGGTGATTGGAAGTGAGAAGAATGAAGAAAATATCGAAATTGAGCTTTATATAAAAGCTAGAATTTCCATTATAGCCGGGAAGAGCCCATGCGGACCGCATAATTCGATTGCGGATGCAAATGGAAGAGTCGCAAGTTGCACCACTCAATTTTTCAGCCGCTGTTGACTTACGGTCACAAGTGTCCACTTATAATCCATGAAATTCATTTGTAATTTGTATATGGTCGATTATAAGCGCTTGATAGTGCTTGATAAAAGTGCCCATAATTTTCTACTGCAAACTCCTTATTGACGAATGGCTCAATGCATTAAAAATTATTCAAATATTAAAAAATTTAATTTGTTGGATAGAATACCCTAAAATACTTTGTAGAATTGAAAATATGCTCGTTTGAAGCTGGGCCTTACCTAAAACTCAACATAAGCTACGTATTTCTTATCATATAGCCATAACCTTTTACATATGACCAAGATATGACCCCCTACATTCCATTATGATACGTACATGGATTCATACTTGGTTAATAGTAGATGCTCCATTCCATAGAAATCCACAACTCAAGGTACGGTCCGTAAGTGAAATCTACGATTGTATCATAGCCATCCACAACTCAAGGTATGGTCTATAAGTGTAATCTATGTTTGCCCAGCTCACACAACACAAGACGTAACTCCTTCAAACTAGATATTTTCAAACTTTAATCAACTCAAAACTTTCTTAACACTTTATAAATTATGATTAACTCTTCCAATCACTTAAGAATCATCAAAAACTTTGCAGGTCGAGTTTATACACATATCTTTGAAGAATTTAAAACTTAGCACGAAGGTACAAGGTGTTATAATATCTCCCCCTTGTCCCTTTTTTATGGAATGAAGAAGGTAGTGCCAAAACTTAACTCTATCTTCACTCATCCTCATAGGCATCATCATTGAGAATTTTATCATATTTTGAGAAAGGAGTTATAGGCACGAGTAATATGTGGCATTTGAACCCAGAATAGATGTGACATAGGTAGGGCTAATTTAAATATGAAGAATAACATAATACATGAGTTCTCATGGTAGCTGCGTGAGACATGAGTTCATGGATAAATTAAAAAAGGATAAGACCTTTACCTTAATCATTTATTTCTTTTTCAAGAATAGAGCATAAGCATGAGTTACATAAGATATGAATAGGAGTCTAAATCTTGATCATAAGTGTATGTAATAGATATAGTATTATCTCTTAAGAAAATAAGCATAACGAATGAATGATATTATTGTTCAACACATTGAATCTCATCGTAATATCATCATCCTAAATGAAACTTGTCAAAGACAGAATATAACACGAATACTTTGTACACTACTTGCATAAAAGGTATGAATAGAAAATCACTTTGAGTATTGATAGGACATAGGTGCATAGAAAAAGAAAAATAACACCCTTGTGCTTAGATGCAATATGGGTTCGTAAATCTCTCTAAAAGAAGTCATAGCACTCGTATAAATCCGTCCTTCGTCATGGTTCATATAATGGTATATCCATAGTCATCATGATCATAAAAAGAATTTGCAAGAATAAACAGGAATAGAAATGGCAGGAGTACGTAAAATTGGTAGAGTGTCATTACTGACCAAAGTGCAGAATTTCATTAGAACAAGAATGATTCATTGTGCAGAATTCCTTCTTGGAGCCCTTTACTACTTGGAATACGTGACCTATACTGGTACTTCATTGTACCATCTGCCCCTTATTTTAAAAGTCAAAGTTCTAGGTATGTGAAACCCTTCTCTAGACAAAGTTTTAGATGGTCATTTTCTCATTCTCTCTTCAATTTCTGCAACTATCGCACTAAGTATAGTTATGAACCTTCTTACATAGTTACTTGAAAAGAGATAAATATCTCTTATTAGGTTATAATTGAATTACCTTGCATGATCGTGGTATCAGCCCATTCATGACTGTCACACTTCCCTTGCCATAGGAACTTACTACCCATCATACCTCTCAGTTCTGCAGTAGACGCTTAAACATATTTAAGTCCATACCTAGAGACTCAACATTATCTGGTTATAGTTCTAAAATCCACTATTAAAAATTGAGCCTATGACAATGACTTTGTTGGCAATGATTTGATAATTATTGCTATAAAACAGGTATTGCAACGATTAAACCCGTTGCATAAGATCCACATAATACTGTTGATATGCCTTATTAATAAAAAATCATTGTAATTATAGGTAAATCGTTGCCATAGAGTGGCTATATGGGATGATTTTTCTAACCTATTGCAATAGATTATTTATGGTAACAAACTATTTTTATTGGTACAGTTACTATTTCCCTCTTTATCATTTTAAGTTTCTCTAAACTCACCAAAATATATATATAGCCGTCATATTTTTCTTTTTCTCAAAATCATAAAATGTAAAAATAAACTCAATCTTCATCGCATAGAGCCCTTCTGTTAGTCACCAATCTCCATCTTTCACTGTCAATACAAATCAAATTCCCAATCACTGTGAGTCATCGTCAATCATCACTAGTGATGTCACTCGGCATTTCTGAATTTGTTCTAAGAAATTCAGTTCACTTCACAAAACCCTAAAAACTCGCCGGTGTGAATTTGTTCTAACTCACTAGAGCAAAAATTATTGCTCAATAGACCACTTAATTTCACAGGCCTAATTTTAGGTTATCTTCTCTATTTTCATATTTATTTTGTATTAGTTTGCCTGTTTTCCTTGTTGAATTGTAAAGTCATGGATCAATTCTTTAAACTATAGAACTTTCTTATTGATAGTGTGCGTGGGTGGAGATTTTGACCTGAGGAAGAATTGACAGCAGTAGTCGAGGAGAACCTTGATATGGTCTTCTGATTTTGAGCTTTATCTTGACACTTATGTTATCTGATTGCTTATTTTTCGTAATATTAGTTTTTTTTTTTTTTTTGCCATTTTGCTTTTTCTAATTTTGTATTTCTAACAGTTGGGTTTCAAGGAGAACCCAGACTTTCTATTCTTTTTCTGGAATTGTGCATTAAGTGGAACCAAACATAAGTTTTTTCTCTTTTAGTTTATCTATTTCTCTCTCAATCTTTTTACAAAGAACTAAGTTATAAGGTTGCATTCTTCTCGACAAACCATCATAAGTGAAGTCGGTGTTCAACCCCTTTTTAACGGTTTAAGGTTCATAATTTTAGTTAATGAATTAATTTCATTTTCCTAATTTAAGAGTTTTGGTTAAAAACAGTCAGAGAACAAGAAAAATGTACTTATATGATAACTTAGACTTCCTTAGGTAATTGTAACTTAGTTCTTTGTAAAGCACTGTTTATTGCAGTTGTATGGTTTAAAAATTTAATGACATATAAAGTATCTTTATTGGTAAGTTTTGAGTAGAATGGTCTAAAAGGATAGGAACAAACTGAAAAATTTCTCTTTTATTCACTTGTGGAATCATAGACATAAAAAGACTAGTAATACATGAGCTCTGATCATAAAAAGAATGAGAGCAGCATCGTTATCAATGGGCATTAAAGAACTACTCTACATAAGTTGTGTTTCATGCTAAATGTAGTGATTCTATGGTGCGAATGCGTAATTAAGTTAAAGGTATTTAAAGCTTTAGTTTTTTTGAATCAATTCTAATTTCTTTTTCTTTTTTTTAATTGTGAATCCTGATAGCTGAATTCTTTTTTTGTTTCCCGGACCTCTCACTTTGTATTTATGGAATTTTGCATACAATAGATGTACATTTAATTTTTATTGTCACTTCGAGTTGAATCGCGTATGTAATAGAAATAATTGAAAAAGAGAGAGAATTTAATTTACTATCGAAACATGTTACGTTGAAATTAGAGATAAATCTAACATGTTAAGAAGGATGTAATCCTTGTCTAAGTTCATCATTTTACATAATTTTTTCTCTTCAGCTCTTCTCCCAAAAAAAAGAAGAAAAAACCAAAATATAAGCTTTCTAAAATGGATTTTTGCCATTTTTGCTTATTCTGATTTTGTATTTCTAACAGTTGGGTTTCAAGGAGAACTTAGGCTTCTTTTTCTTGAATTGTGCGCTAAGTGGAACCAAACATAATTTTTTTTGAAGTAGTAATTCTTTTCTAATTTGTATAATAATATTGTAGCTGTGATATTTAATCTGTTTATGGCTGCAAGTCTAATCTTAGGCTTTTGGGGTTGATAGGAGTTTATTTTCCTAGCATTTCTTGGTCATTCCACAGTAACTCTTTTTTTCTCTTAAGTAATACCCATTTCAGGTAGTTTTCAAAAGTGAAAAGAACAAAAGAAAGTTAATGTAATGGTATGAGTATGAATATCGGTCCTTAAACTTTAATTGTGTTTTTTATGTAATTTGTGTCATGGATATTTTGGTGTTAGATATAGAGACAACTTTAGTTGACTTTATGCAAAGTGTGACAACCGTGGAATGATTAAGTCTTCCCCGATAATACATAAATTATGTTTTTAGTAATTTACTCAGGGTATGTCTAAAATTGAATATCTAATAGCTTTTTCATTCATTGCATTTTCATGACTTGTTATTTAGAGTCTATTTTCCATATATAAAACTCGGCATTAGTTATTTTACCATTTTAAATTTGGTAGAAAAAAAAACTTGTTATATCCTAGCCGACTGTTATTAAAATGTGAACTACATTTCGTGTCTAAGTCAGACTTACAAGAAATTTAATTAGCATATCTTTTATGTGCTTGTTGATATATTACGACTTATAAGCAATCTGTTTCCTTTGTAATATTGTGAAAATTTTGCATCGTAGATTCAATATGACGTGTTGAAATTTTCTGTGGACCATGAATTTGTATGCTCAAATGAGATTGTGCTCATATCTAGTTTTATTTGAGAAATTTGCATGAATTAGCCAAAATACCAGTTAACTCTGCCTTAATTTTACCTTTTCACTGTCCATATTTCTTTTGAGAATAATATTAGCCAGGGAAGAAAAATATTTATTACCGAAAACAAAATACGAAATTAGTAAACGGGGAAGAATCTTATTTTTTTCTTTATTTTGGATCTTATTGTTAAACGGATCTAAATCTTGACTTTAATTTCTTTTGTGGTGATTTGCTTGTGTTGTATAGGATTTTAATAGATAATGAAGATAAAAGTTGGAAGAATTGCCTAAGATGGACAAATGAGTATATTCATCAAGTGAACAATTTTCTTGATAAGGTATTTGAATGAGCTTCTCAAGGAAATGAGATATTATGTCATTGCAAAAGGTGCATTAATTGCTATTGACATTATAGAAATTTGGTGAAGGATCACTTGGTTGTTGATGGATTTATTGATGGATTACACAATTTTAATTATGGAGAAGGATTTTCGAGAAATGCAGCATCATTCAATCAATGATGATGGTTCTAATTCGTGGCGATATTGATGGACTATTTCATGATATATTTAGAAATGTACGCATGTGAGTCAGGGCACAGGAAGTAGTGGAGGAGGGATTACCGGAAGATGCAAAGAAATTTTTAAATTGTGGAGAAGAAAACAACAGTTATATCCAGGGTGTGAAAATTTTACTAAATTGGGTTTCACCATTCGGTTGTGCCCATTTTTAAATTCTTGTATGGGTTGAGTAATGTGGCATTTTCAAACTTACTAGAGTTGATAAAAGAGGCATTTTTCTTTGCTCAAATACCAGAGTCTTTCAATAAGACTAGAAAGGTGATAAAAGATTTGGGTCTTCATTATGAAAAAAATACATACATGCCCTAATGATTGCATGTTATGCGGAAGGACAATAACAAAGACAATAAATGCTTTATCTATGGGTCTCTTCTAAATGGTAGAGTGTTGGTGTTGCCTCAACTAATGCAAGCTCCTAAATTCCTGCAAAGATTTTAAGTACTTTTCCTTAAAGTCTAAGCTTCAAAGGATATTCTATGTGTCCTAAAACGGCTATTGCAATGAGATGGCGTGCTAATGAATGACCCGATGATGAAAATTTATTGCATCATAGCGTGCGGAAGCATGGAAAGAATTTTAATCGCTTGCAATCAGATTTCTCTAGAGATCGATCCTTGTCATGTTAGGTTGGGTCTCTTAAGTGATGGTTTCAAACCATTTTGAACCATGAGTATTTCTAATAGCACGTGGCTGCAATGATGTTGATGAACTATAATTTTATTATCGATGAATTTGCATGAAGATGGAGTATATTATATTGTCAATGATTATTCTAGGTCCATCATCTCCGAGGAAAATAATATAGATGCGCACCTATAATCATTAATTGCAGAATTGAAGGAACTATAAAAATATGGGAATGAAAACATGTGATGCGATAATAAATCATTAGAATGCATGCAACATTAATGTGGATAGTTAGTGATTTTTTCAATACAAGCAATGCTTTTAGGATGGAGCACTAAGGAAAAATTGGCATGCCCACTTATAATTGTGACACATTCTTTCACTCAAACATAGTTATAAATATATTACTTGGGATATTGGAATTTTTATTTCACTTGGTCATCCATTGCAAAAGATAAGAGGTTATTTGATGGAAAGGAGGGCATAGACCTACACCTACTCTTTTGTCAAGTGTAGAAGTGCTTGAAGAGCTGCATGAATTCAACAATGTCTTTGCAAAGGGCAAAAGAAAAAGGTCTAGAGATAATAAGTATATATAAAAAAAAAATCTATTTTTTTGAATTCTCATCTTGGGCACATAACTTCTTGAGACGTAATCTTAATGTTATGCATACGAAAGAATATATGTGACGATTTGCTTGGTACTTTATTGGAGATAGATGAAATTTAAAAGATCATATAAATTTTCGCTATGATTTATAAGAAATTTGAATATGAAAAGAGCTACAACCAATAGAAGATAATAATAAAAATGTAAGTTTGGTTCAATTTTGCTTCTTCATGAAACCAGAATAGAAAATATTATTTCGCATTGTCTTGAAAAATGCTAAATTACCTGAAGGGTGTGCTTCAAATATATCACATCACATAGTGCAATTGAATTATATGAAAATATTAGGATACAAGAGGCATGATGCTCATTTTATAATGCATTACATGTTCTAGGTTGTTATTAGAAAAGTGCTACCCAAAATATTTCATTGACACTAATTAGGTTGGACAATTTCTTTAAAAGCTAGTATGTAGTAAGGTAATAAGGCGAAGAGATCTTGAAAATCTGAATTCTAAAATTGGTGAAATTATATGTTACCTTAAAATAAATTTTCATCCAACACTTTTTGTTATAATGCTACATTTACCTATTCATTTAGTGAATAAAAGTAAATTTAGGGGTCCGACCCATCTTTGTTGGATGTATTCCATTAAAAAGGATCTATGTAAATTAAAGGCATTCGTTCTTAATTGATCTTGTCCAAAAACATCAATAGCGAGAGGATTTTTTTGGTGAAGAGTGTCTGACGTTTTATTCAAGATACCAACGTGATGGTGTGAAGACAAGATTCAGTAGGTACTACATTGAGGATGAGAAATTTGTTAAGAGCTTTTTACCTATATTCCCTAAGATAGGTCATCCAATTGGATGTGAGAAAAAAAAAGTTCTACTTTTTTGATAGATTTACTTGGAAATGAACAAAGTGAAAAAATTTACCGAGTAAGATGAATTACATAATAATTATATTTTTTATATTTTTTATCTTTTTTGATTTTTTTAATATTTTTAATTTATTAAATTTAAAATATTCATGATTACATGAAACATAAGAATTTAATGAGTAATCATACTAAAACAAATGCATGTGGGTAAGAGCAGACATCATAGTCATGAATTCAACAATTGATTTGAACAGAGAGTTAAAAATGTTGAAGTACCTCGTCATTTAATATGGTTATCTAGAGGGCTTAATGATATACTGCATAGTTTTTAATGGATACCAATTTCATATAAAAAATCGGGACATCCCATGCAAGACTTAAAATAATGGAGTGACTTTATTATAAATAACAGCAGGCTTTGCTAATGCTAGAGACCAAAATTTCGTAGATAGCGAAGCTATTTATTATGGAGTTATTCAAGATATCATTGATATTGATTATTATGGTTATTTAGTTATTGCATTGTTTAGATGTGATTCATTTCACATTGAATTAGATGAATATGGATTAACTCGGGTATATTTCAATAAGTTATGCAATAACCATGATTCTTTTTTCTCGGCATCACAAGCCCGTCAAGTTTTTTATATGGCAGGTCAGTTGAAAAATATTTATTATGCAAAAGACCAGGAAATCATTATTGATTTGTATGATCTAGAGGAAGAGCTGTCCACCAGAGATGCGTTTTGGAGGGAGCCTAGTGATGACATTGGTCCTAGCTAGATTAGATGATGAAATTGACTTTAGATGGTCAAGAGATAATGTAGTCATTGATAATTCATCTAATGCACAATATTTAAAAAGATACTTTTTAGGAAATATTAAAAAGAAGGATGAGTTGGATGATACTAATTGGGATTGAAACGGAGGCAAATGATTAGATAAAGTTCCGAACTTCAAGGAAATATATGCTCATCATTGTTTTCATTTTCTATTTGTGAAAGATAAATGCCTTTTTCATATATTTTATTTCTATTCTTATTTAAATTTTTAAAATCATCTCATTTGAAATTTTATTCTAAAATGCTACAATTTTACAGAATTTTCAAAATTTGATTCGAAGAAAGCTAGTGAATCATTGGAGAGAGAGTCGTGACTTCACTGGTAAAATTTTGCCTTGTCAATTTTTGATGTAACTACTTTTGTTCAGCACTTTGGGTTGTTTTATGAAATAGTAGTTAAATGATCTAGTTTTTATTTATTTCATTGTATTGATCTTCCCTAAGCAAATATATGATCAAGTTTTCTTCGCCCAAGCAGATATGAGAGCTGGTGGTATAGTTCTGCTGATATTTCAGTTTTCTTAGCTCTCCGCAATACTCTCTTGAAAGGCGGTATAGTTCTACTGATAGTGTTGAAGAAAGAGTCGTGATTCATTCTATAAATTAGAAGATCAACCATCTAATTAAGATATGTAAAGTATATTAATAACTTATCAAATAGTATTCTGAAAACATGTAGTAACTGTAGTAGGTTCTTCTAACAGTACCTACGTTATTTTTCAATACATATGTATTATTTTCTTCTAAAAATACTACATGAATATTTTTTAATATTATTGAATTGAACTCCTCCATAAGATGACATGAGAATGGTGCAGAAGGAGGAATTAATTTCCTACTTGCATCTGACAGTACCTACATCTATCAGTACTGCCTGCATCTAACAATACTACATTCATATACCAAACTATTCAGCTAACTTTAGCATTTTCATAGGAATAATATTTGATAATCTTAATTATACACTAGAAAACACATTATTTCTTCATGTTAAATTTATTTTTAAAGGCATGTGTATCGCCTTTTTGCTGCGAGGCGAGGCATGCCACTAATCTTTGTCTTCATATTTTACTTAGGTTTTCTAAGTCGACTACGCGATTCTCCGTCTTTATCTTCAGACTAGTTGCGCAAGGTAGATTTCTTCTCCTTTCTCCTTCTTCTTTCTTCTCTCCTCTGTTTCTGATTTCTCTCTCCTCTTTTAAGGTTCTTATTTCTCCTCTATTTCCAGCTCTTTCTTTTTCCTACTTCTTCTTGCACAACTTCTTGTTCCCTCTATTTTCTATTTTTTTGCTAATCTATCCATTTTTTTCTTTTCATTTTCTAGTCCATTTATTATTATTTTCTACTTAGTTAATTTTAGTTATATACTCATCAATATATTAATTGACATGGACCCGGTGAAATTGAATTCTCCGTGAAGATGCGGATTTCGAATGCTTTACGCTAATCTATTTTATATTTTATTTTCTAAACTTGCGGAGACTTGAATAATCATGAACCCGGAAAGGGTGTTTAAGAAAAAGCAAAGAAAGTTATACTACATTCCAGAGTTTGGATCTCTAGTATCTTTGCTAAATAAAAAGGTTTTGAATCACAAGCATACATAAAATTCTGATAACGCTCAAACCATACCTCTGCGAGTATAGACGGACATTGTCAATAAAGAACCCAACCGAGAGGTTGGGGTCGTCACACATGAAATATGGAAGGATGTAGAACGCTAGTGCTTAAACTTTTAGTCAATTATTTTTAAGAGGGGGATTTGTCAAATTAATAAGTAACAACGTTGAAAAATTAATGGTTGATTCCAAATTAATGCAACTTACTGGGTTAAGTGTCCCCATGGATCCTTAACTACTTGGATTTATACTAGTGATATATCTCAATACTTTACTTGTAGAACTGATAACCCAAGTTCATTCAGAACATTCGACCAGTCCCTATTGAATGACTATACTCAATCACCCGACCGGAGTCTCATGAGCGATTGCAAATTAACCGTTAACAATATGTCTTAAATTTAACTATCCTTGACCACATCTCAAGTTAATACAATGATCATCAAGATCAAAGCTTTGTTGTAGTTCTTGTTTCCTAATTTCTACCTCTTAGACCTAAGAAAATAAAAAATTCGGGCATGTCATAACGTTGCGCACCGTTAAGAAACGTTTAGGCATGAAGAGAATACAATACAAGCATTTAGTATTGGTTTAGAATCACATCTTGCAAACCTAGTTTTGTTAATTCACCATGGTATCCACAACCCCTAGTTATGGATGTTTTAGTCTATCATTTTTATAAGTAAATTAATAGGATTCATAAGCAAAAAGCATAAATTATTACTTACAACAATGATCGGAAGAACTTCACTTGATTAATGCAAAAATTTTGGAAGAATAATTCAACAATCATCTCAAAATTCAAAACGTATGACACCAAACTTTATCTAAAAACTGATACTTAAACTCTAATCCTCCTTGAAGACTTGCTATTACATGAAAATAAAAAGGGTATTTATAGTAGTAGATTTATGTTTTCCATGTTCCTTTGCGGATTTGATTTGGAACTTGAAGCTCCTTTTCCTAATTAGAAATTGAAATTTTTGTCATGTGAAACCATTCCTGCGTCGCCTCATGCTGCCGCGTCTAGTGCTGCGTCGCAAATGTCACAACGGGGACTAAACCGTGTCGCCGCAGGCTCTGGCATCACGCTAAGGAAAGGCGTCCGCATCTTGCCGTGCGACATTGTTGCTTCCGTGTCGCGTGGGGCATAGCAGTTTGCACGGTGCCTTTGCCTCAGCGCGCTGTGTGCCATCCTAGTGCCAAATTTTCAATCCTTGCATCATTCACTCCAACTTCTTCACTGCTGATCAAAAAGCCTTAAATACATTCAAATCCATCATTTTATGTGAAAACATCTAATCACATGCGTTGGCTATTTTCTAGTGCTTATACAATATAAACACATGCAAACACACATAATTTGTCCTTAAAATATAGTTAAGTACAGGCAAAATAATGTCTATGAAGTGCGTAAATACGCCCTTCATCAACACCCAACCGCAGAAGCTATTGTTCGTCCTCGAATAATCTACTACTTCCATTCTCGCATTTTTAGCACAAAGTTCATGCTAAGAATATGTCTACTTGCACTTAGGATCATGAGACAAATCAAAGAAGCTCAAATAATTCATTCGCATGCATATAGAATCAACATTAGAATGTCAAAGTTTGAAATCACTTCGCTTTTGAAAACTAACTCATCAAGGCATATTTTTGGGCTAACATAAATTATATGTAATTTAGCAATCAAGATTTACCAAAGTTTTACCATTGCGCCCCTCACAATTTGGAGAGATACCGTTCTCACACAAGATATAGAATAAGATTAACTTGGACATAAATATAACCGTCTGCTCATCTCCCGAAGAACTCAGCAAATACATGCCAAACGGCTTGATCCATATGCTTGCCCTTAGTGTAATACTCCGCTAATATAAAATTATGAATTAAGGATTAATTAGGACTTAAATTTGATTGTAATGTAAGCTAAGGGACGGGTAGGGACTATTTGTCCAAGATAGTGACTAACCTCCCTAAGCACTTTGTATGCTACAGCACTTTGATTTTTAGCTCATTCTTCAATGCCAAATTTTACCTTATACCTCCTTTTATTTTTCAATTTTCAACTTAGGTGACTAGTGGAGATTTTTTTTAATCATTGAGCTCATTCACACGTTTTCATCATCAATTTTTTTTCAAAGCTCTTTCTTCTTTTGTTTTCCGCTAACAATCGCCCTCCTTGTTTAGCAAAATTTCACCTTTTCTTTTCTTTTCTAATTCACCACACTTTTTAGCTTTTCCTTTCACTTTTGCAATTAAGCTCCCTTCATACAATTTTTTTTTTCATAAAAGTGATCTAGGAGTCATTTGGATCAAATATAAGTCAATACAACAAAAAGGGATTCAAGCTTATAATATGGCTATCAAAAGAATAGACTAAGGCTCAACATGGCTAACTAGGATAATTACAATCAAGGTAGGTAAAATAAGATAAAAATAAGGCTATCAAAGAAATGCCTATATCACTTCCTAAATCATCATTCTTATTTTCTTTGCACATACACTGACCAAGTTCTAGACATCCAATTTACAAGCATGAATTATATCCAAATATAATTCCTCACACATTGGCACAAATGGTTTAACAATGGAATTCAAGATCACATAAACACATAGGTCCATATTGCATGTATAACATGATTAAGCCCATTTTCAAGTACAAGTCAAGTTCCCAAAAGACTAAGTTTTCTACCTTTTTCATGCATTTTTGAGTGAATTTAATAAAGTCTCAATGATACCTAAAATGAAGCACCTAGCATTCATAGGGTCCAAGTTCTTGTTCTTCCTAATACTAATTTACCCTTAAGACGGTTGTCATCCATCGATCATCGGGCAAAGTCATGACTCAATTAAAAAAATAAAAAATTAAAAAAATCTAGAATTTCTAGTCGGTTCTAAGGGCTATCCACCAGAAAGTATCGAAAATAAAAATTGGAGAGACCTAAACAAAATAAAACTAAAAAATACTACAAACCAACAAGCATGCATGATAAATCATAAATCCCAAGAAACTGAGCCTACCATTTGCAAATTTAGCAATTAAGGAATGCATGGTAATATGAAGTTCACTTCTCCCACCCCACACTTAATTAGTCATACCGTCCCCAGTGCTTAAAGCTAATAAGCATAAAGTAGCAGTGAAAGAAAGAATTCCACTAGGCCTCTACTCCTCATTTTCTATGTTTAAGCTCAATTTTTGTTGAAAATCATGACTTATCACTTGCACACTTGAACAAACACATAAAAACAAAAAAATTATTTTGGGTTGCCTCCCAAGTAGCGCACGATTTGCGTAGCGACGGCCACGGTATCTTGATTACTCGGTCTTGATTACTCAGACTTCATCAAGATACCTGTTGAGACCGTGGTCACATCTTGACCGCTTGTTTTACCACGCCGCCCTGTGACACGTCAGAAAATAAAAAAAAAAGAAAATAAATACTAAAAGTTAAACACAAGCAATTAATCTAATCCTAAATAGTATTCACTGGCAACGGCGCCACTTTTTGGTAACGCTCAAACCATACCTCCTACTGAAGTATGAAGCGGACATTGTCAATAAAGAACCCAACTGAGAGGTTGGGGTCAATCCCATAGGGAATATGGAAGGATGTAGAAGAATGCTAGTGCTAAAGCTTTTTAGTCAATTATGTCCTAAGAGGGGGGATTTATCAAATTAATAAGTAAAAATGTTGAAAAATTGATGGTTGATTCCAAATTAATGCAATTAACTAGGGTAAGTGTTCCCCATGGATCCTTAACTACTTCGGATTTTACACTAGTGATCTATCACAATACTTTACTTGTAGAACTGATAACCTAAGTTCATTCAAATGAACAGCCAGTCCTTATTGAATGACTATACTCAATCACCCGACCAGGTCTCATGAGCAATCCAAATTAACCGTTATCAATATATCCCAAATTTAACTATCCTTCGATCATAACTCAAGTTAATACAATGATCATCAAGATCAAGGCTTTATTGTAGTTCTCTTTTCCTAATCTCTACATCTTAGACCTAAGCAAGTAAAGACTTCGGGCATGTCCTAACCTTGCGCACCATTAAGAAACGTTTAAGCATGAAGAAAATACAATACAAGCATTTAGTATTGGTTTAGAATCACGTCGTGCAAACCCTAGTTCGTTAATTTACCATGGTTCCTACAACCCTAGTTGCGGTGGTTTTAGCCTATCATATTTATAAGTAAATTAATAGTATTCATAGACAAAAACATAAGTTAATACTTACAACAATGATCTGAAGAACCTTCACTTGATTAATGCAAAATTTCGAAAGAACAATTCAACAATCGTCTCAAAATTCAAAAAGTAAGACACCAAACTTGTATCTAAAAACTTGAGACTTAAAACTCTAATCCTCCTTGAAGACTTGCTATTACATGAAAAGTAAAAGGGTATTTATAGTAGTCAATTAATGTTTTCCTTGTTCCTTTGCAGATTTGATTTGGGATTTGAAGCTCCTTTTCCTAGTTGAAGTAGGAGTTGAAATTTTGCTGTGTGAAACCATTGCCGCATCGCCTCATGCTGCTGCCGCGTCCAGTGCCGTGTCACATATGTCACAATGCAGGACTAAGGCCGAGTTGCGCTTGCCATCGCGCAGGAGAAACTGGCCCTCGCGCACTACATCATGCTAAAGGAAGGCCGCGTCGCGCCTGCCATTGCGGCATTGCTGCTGCCGCGTCGCGTGGGGCATAGCGCTGTAGTGCCTTTGCTTCACGCGGCTGTGTGCCATCCTAGTGCCAAACTTCAATCCTTGCATCATTTACTCCAACTTCTTCACTCTTGATCAAAAAGCCTTAAATACATTCAAATCCATCATTTTTAGTGCTGAAAACATCTAATCACAGCTATTTTCACAATTATATAACATAAATATAAGCAAACACACATAATTCATCCTCAAAACATAGTTAAGTACAGGCAAAATAATATATATGAAGTGCGTAAATATGCCCTTCATCAAACTCAAATTACATTCCAGGTGTTCAAGTTATAAAGTGAAATAAAATGCATCAAAAGCACAAGTAGAACTCAAACTACTTTCCAGATGGATCTCAAGCGAAGGAACAAGTGCAATAGGTGTTTTTGAATTCTACCATTCTTGCAGCAAAAATAGAACATGATCAACTGCACCAAGTGTTGCTAGATTCCACCACTTTAGCATCACAAGCAGTACAGGAACACGTGCAACAAGAGCCACAATGTTCCAATACTCCTACATCACAAGCAGTTCATGAAGAAATGCAACAAGATCCATAGGATTCTACCAATGTTAAAGCAAATGACCAATCTAAGGAAAAAGGAAAGAATATGTTGATTTCAACTAATTTTAATTAGTTCTTAACTTCGTGCAAACAATGCATGAGAAAGCATGCTCATGTTTTGGAATGGGTAAATATGAAGCATGCTCAGATTATTATTTGCATAACTATAAACTATTTGATTTATATTATTGTTGATCCTTCTTCCACTAACAAAAAAAAAGAGTTGGAACAAAAATGCAAAGTATACATGGACGGAGTGAGCGCAAATTAATCTTGCTAAATGAGTTCGACTAGCCCATTAATCATACTGAATCAATTGTTAAAGAGTTGGGCAGCTTTCTTGGGACATTGGCAAGGAATGAATTTTTTTCCTCTTAATGTATTTGATTGGAGAAGTTGAAGACACACGATGATATGTAGAACTATATTTGTAACGACCCATATGATCATTGCAGAATCTTGGCAACACAGAAATATGAATTAAAAATTTTATAGACATGAATTTTAAATTTAGGGATAACAAGTATAAGGTAAGTAAATATTGGGTAGGACGGGTTAAAAATAAAGTGAGTTCAGGCAGACGGAGACCGCCATAGTGGGAAGTCCACTACTACAGTGAGACTGCTGCAGCGAGGAATGGACTGCAACAACGAAAAACACAAATAAGAATTATATGTTTAAGTTTATTTTAGGGACCGACTCATATTATAAAAAGGAGTCCTTAAAAATACCTTGGGATAAATATTTCAAACATTCTACCCAAAAGTTAAGGAGTATAACTCTCAAATAATAAATTTTCTATCCTCCTTTCTACTGATCCTCTATCAAGAACTTTGGATTGAGGGCGGGAAACAACATACCATCGACTCCGTGACAGCAGCTTGGGGCCCAAATATGTTATAGTTTACTTGAGTTAGACTTTGATTAGTGAATCGTATATGCGTATAAACTTGTTATATATATATATATATATATATATATATATAAGATTATAATTCTAATGGGTTTAATACAAGTAGAATGGATCAAGTAGAATGGATTGCTATGTGGTCAATTAATTATGAATCTTGAATGGCTTATACTAAAGTTTGAAGAAAAGTTGGAGGTGGTGAGACATAATTGTGTGCAATATTGATGTTTTATATTCTTGGTTGTAATTACACTCTTGTAGTCCTATATGAAAGAATTATTGGTAGTAGAGGTATAATTATCCTAAAAAGGGAATTCAAAGAAAAAGAAAGAAGCAAGCGCTAATGAAGGGTCGTAGTTAATTATTCGTGAACTTTAAGTTGAGTTTGGGATTTTTGAATGAAAAAAATGGTGTTTTAGTTATTTGGAAATGTTTTATTATTAAAGATAAGTCTATTGAGAAAAATTGTGTGTTTTCTAAAGGAGTTCTCCGATCATACTAGAGTCGATTATGTCTCTGCCTGATCCTTCAATTTGGGTCATCTCAGGTTGATATCAGAGTCTAGATTACCGATCTCACAAGTACAAGAGGAATGTCAAGTAGAGTTGTATGGATTGATGTGTAGACGTCAACATTAAATCCTCGGGGTTCTATGAGACATCTAGAAATTTTTCTCTTTTATTCTTCCCTATCTTGCGTCCTAATTTATTGTTTGCCTAACTAGAGCTCAATTGGTATCAGGAAGATTTCAATAGATATCTCAATGGGATCAATTGGTATCTGACGACACAAACCATGTCAGGGGGTTGATTGAAAGTGTGTGAGTGAAATAATGGTGAATGAGGTATAAGTTGTGAATAAGATGAGCAGTTCCTGGGTGTGCCATTTCCTAGCAAGATTTACTGCAGCGCAATGTCTTCTACGATGGGAGAGCCGCTGTAGCACCCCTACCAAACATACAATAGTCTACTATGGTGAGGTGTGGGTTGCCATAACGCAACTGCTATAACGAAAAATGGATCTCTATAGCGGATAGGCGCTAAACAGAATCCATCCCCTGTTTTGAGAAAATTGAAAATTCATCCCAAAGATGTAAAGGCCATAAACTATACAAAAATAAAATTGACATAAATAAAGTAGGCCAAAACAAGGGCCGTTGTCCTTTGAATGCCACCAATTAGCACTCATACATCAAAATAAAGAAATGAAATTACCAGATTAAAGAAAATTATCCAGAACATACAAGAAAATAATATTGTTCAACAAACAGCCCTACAAGGGCAAGAAATAACCTAAGTTGAGCGATATGGAGGGGGAGATACAATATGACACTGCCTAGCTGGCTACCTCATCAGTGCCAATGTCGGACCTACTGGGCTCCTTGCGTCAAATCAGCTGAGGAAGGAGAACTGCTGGGCGTCCTCCTTGGACATCTTGGAAAGATTTGAGTGGGGAGTTAGAGTCCTCAGGAGCTTCTTCATTCCCTTCCACATATTCATGAGCAGCTTGTCCCATGATCACCTTTTCTTCTTTTATTCCTCCAAGTCAACCTGGAGCTTCACGTCGGCCTGGACCATGGAATCAAGGGCATCCTATAATGCCCCGGAGATGTTCCATCAGAGGGAGGCCTAGGCAAGCCTGTCAGCAGCTCCTTCATGGTGTCCATATCCGCCTTGATGCGTTCAAAAGAACCTGAAGGTTGGGAAGGGCTAGCCCCAGCCCCACTACTGCCCTGGTCTTCACTTTCCTCCTCCGAATCAGCCTTCCTCTTTTTCTTGCCCTTCCCGGATGCACCCTTCACCTTCAAAGGGTCAAAAGGCACATCACATTGTAATCATCTTGTCACCCTGGTCCCGGGGCACTCTTGCCCGCGCACATTGCATAATGATGTGGGAGGAGAATAGTAGGCTCGCTCCTCTTTTAGCAGCAAAATACTTTCACTCCTTCATGATTTGTGACCCTACATAGACAAGAACCTGATCCAAGATACAAGTCACTACCAAGGCTCGATGGTAAGTTACCTTGCTTATATTTCCAAATGGGTAGATCCTTGCCTATACTACAGGTCCGTGTAGGAGTAACGAATATTTAATTTCTATCTGATGTAACGGCCCACCTGGTCATTATAACACCCGAAGACCCCGACTAGGGTGAACTAAAAATTCTTACAAGCTAGAATGAAGTCCCCGAAATTGAAAGATTATGATATGTACCATTTCTGATGAGCCAAGTTAAAAATCGGGTAGGCCCAGGTGTAAGGCCGCCACAGAGTGCTATCTTCCGCCATAGCAGAACCACTGCAGCGGTAGTGTCCTCACTACAGTGGGTGATGCGGACTAAAATTCCGCAATCCTAACCCAGTTAGGATTTAAAAACCTATTCTCAGAAGGGGGCTGAATAAAAACGCCTAGAAAATAGAAAGTAGGATTTTGGAACAAGGAGAGAAATAAGGAGGCTAGAGAAGAAAAAACTTCGCCCTCCATAGCTATGATTCTCCATAAGAACTCGAAACTTGATGCAAGCACGCAACTAGGAACGTCTCAATGATAGCTTGACGCCCAGGTAGATTATGGATTACTCACATTCATGTTAGACTTTGCTTAGGGAATGTCTCGACGATAGCTGCAGAGGAACAAGAGAAACAAATTAGGAGTTAAAACAAGGGCTAAAGTGGGAGGGTGCTTGTATGAACATTGATGAGTTATAAGTGGTGATAATGTAGCTAGTAAACCTAATGAATTTATAATATAAGTTGGAGTAGTTTTTATATTTATTAAGTCAATTGTATGTTGAATTATATGTCATTATGTGAACTAATCTTTGTCGACCAATGATGCTTACCAATACGTGTGATGTACTAATACTATCTTGCTACATCTTTTTTTTCTATGTAGGTTGTGGCAGATTTGAAGTTTCATGATTGATGTGGAGTACTCAACATCATCTTTCGTATTTTTCTCCGCAGACGAAGTTGTGTCATTTTATATTGTCAAGTATTCTGTTAGGGCTCTTGTGCCTGTCTAGACTAGATCTTAGGGAGTCATGGTTTGGAGGGGGGGGGTTTATTATAATTGTTGAAACATTTTTTATTATGC